>CM019150.1:119446541-119468061 GCA_009733165.1 Naja naja | reverse complement strand
CTGCCAGAAATGAGTCTTTGTGAGACTTTCTCACCGCACAGCCTCTTGGGGCAGGATGCCTTGCAGGTCCCAAAGACTCATTTCTGGCGGAGTTTGGGGAGAGAAAGAAAGACCTTTGCTGCTTTTGTGTGCAGCCAAAAGCAGAAGAAGAAAGAAGCGGAAAGAAGCAGCCTGGTGGCAGGCGATGGCAGTGGGGTGAGTGGGCAAATCCTCTCCCTCCTCTTCCTCCCTCCCCTCACTACCTTATGTTGTTCGCAATGCAAGCGACACAAGCCTTGTGTTCCTGTGGCCCATGTGGGCAGCGCAGCCTTGTGTTCCTGCAGCCTGGATTCATTGCTTTGGGGGTGCTTTGGGGTGACATTTTCTGCGGACCACCAAAATTTTCTCATGGATCACCAGTGGTCCCCGGCCCATTGGTTGGTAACCACTGATTTATGAAGATATTGAATGCTGGGCCTAAGATGGAACCTTGTGGTACCTTACTGCTTACTTTCCTCCATGTAGATGTAGTACCATTAAGGACTACTTGTTGAGTACCGTTTGTCAGCCAGTTACAAATCCATCTGGTGGTGATGCTATCCTACATTTTTCTAGCTTACAAGAAGTAGCTTGCGGTCTACTTTGTTGAATGCCTTATTGAAATCTAAGTATACTATGTCCACAGCATTTCACTGGTCAACTAATTTAGTCACTGTCAAAGAATGAAATAAGATTCATTTGGCATGATTTTAATAAATCTGTGCTGGCTTCTAGTTATAACCTTATTTGTCTCTAGATATTCGCAGATTTATGATGTCAGATCTGTGTATCTGCCATTCTTCAATGGAAGAAGAAGGGGGGGAAGTTGGTATAAGTAGTCCTTTTTGATGTAACCTGAATATATTAAATCTTACATTGAATCTGTATAACCTACACATGATAAGCAACTGGAGGATTGGAGCCAGATGTCCAGAAATTTGTCACCTCTTGAAGAGATAGCAAGTGGTGAAGGGACCATAAAATTCCAGCTCCGAAGATACTCCTGGGAACTCTTCAAAAGATATGTTCTCAGAGAAGGGGATGGGGGAATTAACATGTTGGTTCTTTGTTTGACAAAATACACATCTAAATAATGGGAGGGATCCTAACTCCCCTTGTCTATTACTGCATGCCTTGGAGCATTTAGATTCTGCTTTGAATAGGGCTGGAATCACCTCATTTCAATAAAGGATTCCTTTTGAAACATCTAGTCTTCAGAAGTTCATTCTTTTCGGTTGAAGGAGAAAAATTCAGTTCCTGACACAATGGTTCTGAGATAATATCTGCCATCTCCTTCAGAATTCTGGGATGTAATCCATCATGTCCTGGTTATTTATATTCATCAAGATCAGACAGATGTTTCTTACCATTACCTTGTTTATCTTAATTTTTATTTCTAGTCTCTTTTGCAGTAATTTGTTTAGTAGGCTGAACTATAGTTTATGCATGAAGACTGATGCAAAGAATGAGTTAAGCAGCTCTGCTTTCTCTCTCTAGTGCTGTAGTCATGAATAATAGATGCTTTTCTCAACTTTCAATATTATTTGCAAATAATAAGTCAAGAATTTGACTCAAATCACTTCCAATAAATATGTAGTCAACTATCAAGATGTAGTGAAACTGAAAATACTCTTTTTGAATGTAGAATTGCTACTGGAATAGCTTACCCCCTGCATTGTGGCTGCTCCATTACTGGAGGTTTTGAAGAAATAGACTGGACAGTTATTTGGCTGGGATAATACAAGGCTTCTGTTTTCTAATTTAACATTTTTATTGAGTTATAAAATATTGTAAAATACAAAAGTAAATAGAAAAACGGGGGTAAGAGGGAAGTGAAGTGAGGAAAGATAAGAAAAGATAAGAAAAGAAAAAGAAGCATTGACTTCCACTCCTTCTGTTACAGTAAAATAAGGCATTAACATAAAATCCCAACTTTTTGCTTTTTCTTATTAATATGAACAAGCCATTTGTGTAAAGATCTATCAATCTACTCGGTAAAACCCAAAATCAAAGTTTCATTCTTTTCCACATCAAGCACAAAGTTCAGAAGCAGTCTCCATGTGGAAACAAGTCCTTATGTTCTCAAAGTAGTCAATTTTGCCATTTCAGACAATTCCATCAACTTCTGCAACCATTCGTCCATAGTACGGATTGAAGTGTCCTTCCATTTTTATGCATACAATAGTAGAGATCTAGTGTTTGGGTTTTTCTTCTGATTCTGGTTTACTTTCTGATTTCGAATTGCTTGGTCCTGTTTTCTGTAGTGTGAAGAACTAAATCATGTAATTCATAGCCAGAATGAGAAAACAGTCAAACTTCAAGACATGCTACATAAGAACCAGCTTGGGCAATTACAGGTATGGCTTTTACTTGAATTTGTTTACAAATTAATGTTTTTGTTTATATCTCTCAAAAATTGGTTGGGTTTTTTGAGTTTTGCAAGATGATTAACCCTGCTGCCTGAATCTGTCACATAAAATTTGCTTGCAAGCAAACTCACAAAATCAACTCACAATATACCATGTATATAAATATTGAATTTTGTATAAAAAGAGCAACTTTTACCCAAAATCAGGCAAAGCAGGCAAGCAGATTGAGTTGCTTGCAGAATCACAGAGTCACTCACAGGTCTATCTTTCTGCAATCTGATGCCTGAGTCTGCACTGAAAATAGAAGCTTCAATCCTAAGGAAGGTTCAGCTCTGCTCTCAGGCCACTTCTCCCCCTCAACCCCCTGAATACCACCCTGACTGGGCCTCAGCCTCATGGGCGAGGCGACACACAGTACAACAGCAATTTAGATTAGCTAGAAAGCATGAAATCCGAGAATTTCCTGCTTTCTAGCTAATGTCAGAATTCCAGCAATCACTCTAATTAAATCACAATTCTCGAGCCAACCTTGTTTATTTTGCACTTCCAGCATTCAGGGTTCATATCTGAGTAAATTTTTGCCAATCTTGCTGGTGCTAGATGCCAATGATAAAACATTTTGTAAAGGTTCTCCTTATACGTGGCAGCCATAAGCCAATGTATAATTTATGGTCCATAATTTTTCCCAATCTTCTAATTGTTTATTATATCCAAATTTTTTCAGGCTATCATTGTTCCTTTAACAGTTTCCTCCTCCCTATCAAATTTGAGTAAATAATTGTACATTTTAGTTATAAATTTTTCTTCTGACCCTAATAAAATTTTGCAATTTGTTGTGGTGTTCTATCAATGCCAAATTCTTCTATATCCTTTTTATATCTTGTTTGCAACTGCAAGTAAGGCCTCAATCTATCATTATTCCCTCTTCTCTCAGTTCTTGGTTCATTTTTAATCTACCTTGATTATCTAGTAATTGACTGTATCTTATCATTTTGGTTTTATCTAATGTATTTGGATATATCATAGCTTCCATTGTTGATAACCATCCTGGTATTTTGATATAATGTTTTTTTTATTTTCTCCCAAACTTGTAATAGCGCATCTCTAATTTGGTGGTTTTGAAAGTGTAAATATGGTTTACTCTTTTTTTCCCCACAAGACATTGTGCCGCCCTATTTGCAGATGATGCTCTTCCAGTGTTAATATTCTTTTGTTATTTAAGTATATCTATTCTTTGATCCATACCAGTGCTGCTGCATGATAGTAGAATTCCCAGTCAAGTAGTCCAAAGCCACCTATATTTCTGTTATCCTGCAATAGCTTTAGCCTTATTCTCAGGTTTTTTCCAGCCCATATAAATTTAGTTGTTATCCTATTTAATTCTCCCCCCAAAAATTTGTTAAGTTTTATAGGAATCATTTTGAATAAATACAACCATCTTGGTAATAAATTCATTTTTATTGCAGCAATTTTTCCTACTAATGATAGTTGTAATTTCCCTCATGTTTCCAAATCTACTGTCCTAATATTGTTTCTGATTTGCCTTTTTGGTAGAAAACCATTTTGGTCTGTGTGGATTATTTCATTTAATATTTTTTTTATTCTTTCTGCCATTATTGTCATAAAAATTTTATAGTGAGCATCTAGCAATGAGATTGGACTGTAATTTTGGATTTATTTATGATTGGTACCTTCTTTCAGTATTAATGTGATGTATGCCTCTGCCTATGAATTTGGCAACTTTGCTTTTAACAATACTTCATTGTACATTTCTAACATCAGAGATTCCATTGTTTCAAACATAGTTTTATAGAACTCTCCTGGGAATCCATCCGGCCCTGGGGTTTTGTTGCTTTTCTGTTTATATATTGCTTGTTTCAACTCTGCCTGTGTTATTTCACTTTCCAACATTTCTCTGCTATCCTCCTTAATTGATGGTAGGCCTTTTTCTTTATGGTATTCCTCAATCTTTCCCCTCTCTATGTTATCCTGCCTGTATAATCTTTCAAAATATTTTCATATAATATCCTTCTTCCATGGATTATTTGAGGTTTCTGTTATCATTCTGTAATTGTTGGATTAATTTCTTTCCCCTTTCCTTTTTTTGATTTATAGGCCAGCCACCTTCCTGGTTTATTTGCACGTTCAAAAATTTTTTGTCATAGCAGTTTTATTTTATTTTTACATATTCTTCCTATCTTACTAGGTTTAATTTATGCTTAATTAATTCTCTTTCACTTTTAATTATATCATTTTGTGGTTCTTTCTGTAATGTATTTTCTACTATCTTTAATTCTTTCTGTAACATGTTTTGTTTTTTCCATTTTTCCTTCTGGCTATATAAGCTATGGTTATACCCCATAGATATGCCTTAGTGGTGTCCAGTGGTGGGATTCAAAATTTTTTACTACCGGTTCTGTGGGCATGGCTTATTTGGTGGGTGTGGCTTGGTGGTCATATGACTGGGGTGGGCATGGTTTGGTCATGTGACTGGGGTGGGCATGCTTGGGAGCCATGTAACTGGGTGTGGCCAACTCAATGTCACTCACATCAAGGGGTTCCTCACATGGCCCCTCCCCTCCCAGGCATTCCTTGTCAATTAAAAATAATAGCACATAGTTTTTTCTCTCTCCCCCCTCCGTCCGATTTCTTTTTCTTTCTTTCTTTCTCTTTTCTCTATTTCTCTCTTTCTTGCTTGCTCTTTTTTCCTCTCCCTCCCTCTTTCTTTCTTGTGCTCTCTCTCTCTCTCACACACACACACACACATACACACAAACACATATATACACATACCTGGTCAGGAGGGTGGAGGAGGCACTGCTGCAGTGGGCGCTGCTATGGGAGGCAGCCGGGATCCCAGAGCATACTGCGCCCGTGCCTTTCTTCCTTTCCCCTGGGGAGAAGGAGGACGCGGGCAATGGAGGCTCAAGCAGGCTGCGCCTGTGCCTTTATTCCTTTCCCTTGGGGAGAAGGTGGATGCTGGCAACGGAGGCTTTTCTTCCTTTCCTCCTGGGAGGAGAACATGGGTCATGGCGGTCCAGGGGGATGAAAGGAAGAAATTGGCCGGCTGGTCTTTTCTTTCTCCACCTGTTTGTTTTGTATAACCAAGGAGGAGGAGCTCAGCTGGCCAAAGGGGCGGTTGCTGGAGGCAACTGTTTTTCGGTCTCCAGTCGCCTTTTCAACACAGAAATCCTTGCTGAATCAGCTGGCTGGTCGGGGAGGATTTCTGTGTTGCGAAAGAGGCGGCTACTGATCTCCGGCTCCACTCCGCTTCTCCAACTGTTTGGCACCGCCCTGTTCTATGCACCGGCTGCTTGGACTTGCCGGGCCCGGCAAATAGAACAGGGCATGCTTTTTTCAATGCAGCTGCTGGACTGCAGCCGCACCGAAAAAAGCACGCAGCAGCTGCAGGCGTCTCGTGACATGGGGGGGCGAGGACCCCCAGAATATCCATTCACCCACCTGCTAGCTGGGCTGGGCCGGGCCAGGCCAGGCTGGAAGAGGCACGTCGGCCGGGAGAAGGAGGAAACCATGCTCCAGGAGGACAGGCAGGCGGGCGGATGTTCCAGGACTGCTGCACATGCACACTGCATGTATAGTGGCTGCACACGCAGGGTGCCTGTGCAGCAGCCCTGGGTCATCCACCAGAGCTGCGCCACGGCCACCACGTGGTAGGGAAAGCTAGGAGAGCGACCAGGGCAAGTGAGCGACCGGGCGACCAGGTCCAGGGCATGGCCAGCCAGGGGTAGCGACCAGTTCGGTGACCCACCCCAAATAACCACTACCTGTTCACCCGAACCGGTGTGAACCAGTTGAATACCACCTCTGGCAGTGTCCCATTAGTTTTGTAGTGTTGTATATTGATTTTTGTTTTCTTTGAGAAAGAATTCCATTTCTTTCTTGATCAATTGTATGTATTTTTTTTCTTTCAGAATCTGTACATCTAATATCCATCTTCTATTTTTCTTTTTTTGACCTTTCCCAATTATTTTTAAGGGATTATGATCTGCCCAGGAGTTTGTCATTATTTCTATAAATTCCAATTTATTTTCCATTTCTTTATTCATCCAGATCATATCAATCCTGGACCATGATTTATGGGGGTTTGAGTAGAATGTATATTTATTTTCTTTTAAGTTTAATTCTCTCCAGCTGTCTCTTAAATTTAGTTCATGGGCCATTTCAAAGAATGATTTCAGTAGTAGTTTTTTTTTCTTGGTTTTTTTTTTTTTTTGGCTGCTTTTATAATCTTTATTGATTTCTGTCACCGCATTAAAGTCTCCTAATAAACAAGTGTTTCCCTGTTCTTTTTCTACTGTTTTTTTCATGTACTTGCTATAGAATATCTTTTGATTATCAAATATATCATATATTATTACTATCATATATTATTACTAATAGTATTTCTTTTTGTTGAATTTTAATCTCTATCATTAGTATTCCCCAATTGTTATCTGAATAGTTTAGTTTTGCACTTACCGTTGCTTTGATGTATACAGCTATCCCTCTTGTTTCTGATCTGTCAGTGATACAAATAGTTTCCCTAATTTCGCTTGTTCCAAATATTTTTAATGTTGTTTCTTAATATGTGTTTCTTGAAGACATATTATATTAGCTTTTTGTTTGTACAGGTTTGTAATAATTTGTTTTCTTTTTACTGGAGAATTTAATCCATTTATATTCATAGATATTAATTTTACCTCTTCATCCATTTTATTGTCTATACTGTTGCCTCTGTCTTCTGTTTATCCTGTTCTCTCTGTGCTCTTGTTCTGAACCCCTCTCTTTCTTCTTGTTCTATTTCCTCTTTGCTTCTCTTGTTTTAACTCTTTTTCCTTGGGTTGCTGCTCCTCTAGGCTTCTGGAGGTCTAGTGTGCATAGGGATTCTGGTACATAGAGTTTCATCCCCTTCCATGCTAGGTCATTTCCTTTTGTCAAGATGTGTTGATTGTCCCAGAACCAGGGGTCTACTAGTAGTTCACTTTTGAGTTTCATGATTAGGTCGTTTGCGGGTTGGTCTTGCCGGTTGTGGTGTTGTCGTCTAGTGGTTACGTGGGCAGCTAATTGAGTAGGGGGGATGATGGCTTTTATGACCTCCTCCCTTTTGCATTTGTACTGAGGGCATTGAGGGAGAGGGCGTCAGCCAGAAAGTTCCTCCCCTTTGGGATGTGCTTTGGCATGAAGTTGAACTGGTTGAAATATTGAGCCCAGCAGGCTTGTTTGGGTGATAGTTTTCTCAGGTCCTGAGGGCCTCCAGATTTTTATGGTTGGTCCAGACTTCGAACGACCTTTGTCGCCCTTCCAGCAGGTAGTGCTAGGTTAGGAATGCCCACCTCACATGAAAAATTCTTTTTCCAATGCAGCCCACCACCTCTCTGTCTGTGAGCATGTGGGAAGTTTAGGCGCAGGGCTGCAGGCTCCCTTGGTTATTTCTTTGGAGTAGCACTGCTCCCACTGCCATGTTGCTGGTGTCTGCTTGGATGATGAAGGATTGTTCGGGTCAGGATGCTTCAGCCCTGGTTCTTTTGAAAACACTTCCTTCAGTGTTTCAAATGCCTTTTGGCATGTTAGGTCCCACTGTAGGTGTTGTCCCAGGTGGAGCTTCATTCCTGGACTCCCTGTTTTTAGGAGGTCAGTCATGAGTTTGGCAGTCCTCGTGAAGGAGGGATGAATTGCCAATAGAAGCTTGCAAACCCCAAGAAGCTTTGTAGCTGTCTGTGGGTGTGAGGAGGTTGCCAGTCTAGGACGGCTTGTCCTTTGGCTGGGTCCATCTCTGTGCCCTCATTGGAGACTCGGTAGCCCAGGTAGTCTAACCATGCATGGTGAAACTTGCATTTTGACATCTTGATGTGCAGGTTTGCTGCTAGAAGTTTTTCCAGTACCTGGCAGACTAGGGGTACGTGGTCATACATGGTCTCAGTGTAGATGAGAATGTCGTTCAAATAGACAAGGACCCCCTTATAGAGATGCTCGTGTAACACCTGATTTATTAACTGCATAAACACCACCGGGGCTCCCTGTAGTCCAAAAGGCATGACTGTGAATTGGAAGCTCCCTGGGGGCAGTTGAAAGCTGTTTTCCATTCATCCCCCTCCCTGATGCGGACTCAGTAGTATGCCGCTCTGAGGTCTAATTTGGTAAAGACCTTTACTTTGGCCAGGTGAGATAGCATGTCCTTCATGAACAGGAGGGGATATAGGTTGTGTAGGCTGTTGATGCTTCTAAAATTGATGCATAATCTCATAGTCACATCTTTTTTCTCTTTAAACAGGACTGGGGCTAAAACTTGTGGTTGGCTGGCTCGATGAACCCCCTTGCTAGGTTTTTGTCTATATATTTGCACATTTCTTCCATTTCCCAGGGTGTAATGGCGTACATTTTGGGGTTTGGTAGTTTTGCCCTGAGGATGATTTCTATGGCGCAGTCTGTGTTATGGTGGGGAGGTAGGATGTCACACACATTCTCGCTGAATACCTCCATGGGGTCCTAAAATTGTTTCAGGATCTGTCTGGCCCCTGGGATTTTATTGGAGGTGGCTGGCAGTTGTTCTGGAGAGCTCTCTGGGAAGGTTCCCTGCATGGGCAGTGCTTCTATTTGATGGTGAGGAAGAGGTTGGAGTCCCTTTGACATCTTCAGTCTGCCCCCCTGCCACCAGATGGTTGGGCCCCACTTGTCTAGCAAGGAGCGTGTCAGTATGACTGCATCTGCCATTTTGGGGGCCACTACAAATTGAATTGTTTCCTAGTGATCTGCTAGTTCTAGCCTCATTGGTTTGGTTAAGTGAGAGGCATGGGCTCCTCCCAATAGGGACCCATCGACTTGTTCGAATTGGATCGGGTGGGCCAGCCTTTTTGCTCTGATCCCCAGTTTCAGGACCGTGGTTAGGTTGATCAGGCACCTAGTGCAGTCTGAATCTATTAGGGCTTGTAAAGTCGCCTGAATCCCTGTTTTTGGAGCTGTGAGCCATATTGGGAAGACGAAAGGGGCGACCGGTCCACTCACCATTGAGTCGTTTTCACCCTCATCCTCACTGTCATAGGAGTCAGGTGACTGGTCATCATTGTCTGGGGGTTCCCCCCCATGGGTGGGAATTTTATTCTTCTCATACCATAGGAAGGCATGCCATCCTAATTGTAAATCATGTCCTTCTAAGTATAACAGTCTCTTGTGCCTAAGGGTTATCCATTCTTTTAACCATGTTATCACACATGCTTTATAATATAAAGACCAATCTGATTGTCCAAACCCTCCATTGTGGGGCGCGTTGGTGGTTCGCCTGGGGCCTCATTCTGCTCATGCTCTGGGTGGTGGTTCTGTCCTTGGTTTCGGCCCTGGGGTTGTGCACGCCACTGCCATGTGACCCATCCCCCCCATCAATAGCATTTAATTGGGCTTCATAGGAGGGCTGGTTTGGGGACCATTTGTGGTGCTGTGGTTCTTCATCAGTTGGGTGGTCTCTGGTCTGGCTGATCTCTTTCTTTGGTTTCTGGGGCTTTCTCATGTCATTAGCGTGTAATGCCCCGTCAACTTTTATGGCCACTCGGAACCACTCAGAGATGTCCTGATAGGCAGTTACTTGGCTAATTTAGGCTTGTTCTGAAAAAATGAACCAGCATCCATTCAGGCAAAAGGGGTAGCTTCCCACTGATCCTCCTGAATTTACGGATGTGTTCCTTGATGGGTTGCCCTCCCTGCTTTAGGTTGCTGAGCTCATCTTCCACATACAGGTCCTCCTCTGCCTCCTCAAATCTAGCCTCTAGCAGTTGTAGGAAGTCATTGATATCCTGCAGTTGGGGGGCCCTTTTCTTGTGAAGGGTTGCTAGCCATCCTCTTGCTTCTCCCTCTGACCCCTCAGAAATGGCATTAACCATGGCTCTAGGGGAGGGGTAGAGGTGTCCATAGCGTTGTAGGTGGATGTCAGCTGAGTCAAGGAATAGAGCTAGCTGGTCTGGGTCCCTATCAAATTTCCCCCTGAACTGGGGTGATTTGTTGAGCATTGTTTTCCCTCCTCCTGTTGCCTCTGTAAGCCTGTGCTCAAGGTGGCTGGCCTTCTTCCCTGGCTCTAGTTCGCACAGGGGGAGGGGGCTGCCTGCTGTGTGGAGGAGGCACTGACTGCAGCTTTGGACTCCTTTTCCTTCTGGTGGGCAAAGAAGGAGGGCTGTGGTCTTTCCTGCTTCTCCTCACTTCAAAGGGCTCTGTAAACTCTCCCCTCTGTTTTGGGCAGCATGATGGGCTGTCATCCCGAATGGTGACCCGGTCAAATTCCTCCCCCAGTTGCTCCATGGATCTCCCCAGGGATTCCATCAGGGACTTTGGGGTCCTGGCCTGTGCTCAGTCTCACATCCAATCCAGTCTTCCCAGTTCGCACAAGAGCCTTCTCCGTTTTTGGGCCTGGGGATGGGGAAACTCGGCCTCAGAGGCTTTAGGAATTTTCTTTTCCCACCAGTACTTATCTGGTTTTCTTTCCTCCACTGGAGCAGGTTTCTCCAGTTCAGAATTCAAGTGGGGGCTGACCTCCAGCTTTAATTATGCTATCAGATTCTGCTTGCTTCTGGCTGGAGGCCAAGTCTGTTTCTCCTCCTGATAGCCTGATCTCTGCCATGGCTGCCTGAGTTTCTCTCCACGCACTCCAGATATCAGGGAGCAATCGGTGAGGCCAGGACCCAAGACCTTGGTAATTGATTTATTATGAGAGTTGGCTTGCTGTCAGGATTCCAGCAATCACTCCAATTAAATCATGATTCTCAAGCCAACCTTCAAAAAACTTCAAAGGATTCATTAGAGGCGACATACCAGTACTGCCCTGTATGAAGCCAATTCTGGCATACGTAATTTACAGTCACCTGTGACCCTGTTTCCCCACTCCCCCCTTGGTGTCTCATAAACCAGATTCTCCAACTGAGCACGTTGACAGGCTGGGTGTCATCATTCACGTTCTCCAATTAAATGTATTTGTGGGCAAAAACTCTGGTATTTTTATTACAATCTTTTAAAGATAAGGTTTGGAATGTACTTTCACTTTCAACTGCTCTTCCAGATTTCCTTCCTCCCCCCTCTTTTTCTATGGCAACTACTAAAACAGGCATAGGAATGTTTTATGAGTTGACAGCTATCTAAATTGTGGGGCACAGTTGATTCTTTATCACTTTACTTTCTACGGGGAATTTCTATTTTTCCATTGTTGAGCAAAAACCATTCTTGCTGCCGTAATAATATGTAGTATTAGGTATATCTCTCTTTCATGATTCTTAGTAGGAATAGCTCTGGTTTGTATTCTATTTTTTGTCCAATCATCTCTTCCAACCACATCTGAATCTTTCGCCAAAATTTCTTTGTTTTGTTTACAAGATCACCACATATGATAATATGTGCCTGGTTCTTGATTTCATTTCAAACAATTTGGTGATGTGTTTCTAAACATTTTGGCCAGCCTTGCTGGGAGGAGATGCCACCTATAAAACATCTTATAGTTTTCTTTATACAATATGGCCAATGTTATCTTCCTATTTCGTTCCCATAATTCTTGCCATATTTCCATTCAATATTATACCCAACATTTTTGGTCCATACCACCATTGTTTCCTTGACCTGTTCTTCCATCTTATAGTTCAATAAAAACTTGTAAATTTTCCTTATCAGCTTGTCGTCCATCCCCAGTAAAATTGCATCTAGTGTCATTAGTTCTCTGTTGATTCCTCATTCTTTCATATCTTTCCAATAGTGTGATTGGGTTTGTAAATATGCCCAACACTGAAATTCTACCCCTTGTTCTTTTAGTTCTTGTCTAGATTTCAATTCCCCTTTTTCATTTATAATATCCTTGTATATAATAATTTTTCCCTGATTAATAAGAAAACAGCTTTCAATTGCCCGCTAGGCAGCTTCCAGTTTAAGGTCATGCCATTTGGACTACAGGGAGCCCCTACAGTATTCATGCAACTCATTAACAAGGTGCTACATGAGCACCACAAAGGAATTTTGGTTTATATGAACATTCTCATCTTTAGTGAGACAATGGAGGAACACATCAGACTAGGATGATGACAGGTCTTGAAAAAACTGCTTGATGCTAAACTGTATGCTAAACTGTCAAAGTGTGAGTTCCACAGGACCTCCCTAGACTACCTGGGCTACCAGATGTCCAATGAGGGGATTGAAATGGAAGCAGGAAAAGTTAAAGCGGTACTAGACTGGCAACCTCACCAAAAACAGCTTCAGAGCTTCCTAGGATTTGCTAATTTTTACCTTCATTCCTGCCACTTCATTCCTACCGTCATAGATCTGCCACTTATGAAACTATTGAAAACTAGAGGAACTGACCCTAAACCCAAGCCCAGCCAGCCTTTGACCTGGACCTTTGACTGCCAACATGTTCGAGGAACTAAAGGACTATTCTCCAAGGAGCCAATCCTTCAGCATCCTGACCTTGAGTGACCCTTTGTGGTGCAAGCAGATGCCAGCAATGTCGTGGTAGCCGCAGTGCTCCTACAAGAAAACTCTCTGGGCCAACTGCAGCCCTGTGCCTAGGTGTCAAAAAAACTCACTGACACAGAGGGTCGATGGGCCATATGGGAGAAGAAGGCCTTCACTGTCAGATGGGCCCTCGCCTCTTGGACACACTTCTGGAAGGTAGCAATGTCCCTTTGAAATCTGGACTGACCACAAGAACCTAGAAGCACTAAAGATCTCTAGGAGGCAATCCCCTAAAGAAATCCGGTGAGTGCAATACTTTAAGCAGTTCAACTTTGAACTGAAGCATATCTCAGGAGAGAAAAACAGATTAGCTGACACTTTATCAAGAAAATCCCAGTTCAACAGATGATGGGAGGAAATAATACATGCTGTCATACCTCCTTCGCAACCAGCTGCTCAAGTTACCACCAGGAGCAAGCTCTGAGTCAAGATGACCAAAAGGAGGATGCGATTACCACAGCACTTAAGTCCACACTCCATGTGGATCCATGGTTTAAGGACAACACAAACACGCTAACCCTATGAGATAGATTAGCATGGAAAGGGTCTAAACTGTATGTCCCAACCAGCCTAAAGCTACAGATACTGCAGCACAGTCATGATTCACAGCTGGCTAGTCACTTTGGATTTTTAAAAACTCTCCACTTAGCAAGGAAGCAATTTTGGTGGCCAAAAATGAAAACAGACGTGGAAGACTATGTAAAAAGCTGTTCTACCTGTACAGCCAGGAAAATGAGGCCAGGAAAACTGCCTGATCTACTACAACCAGTAGCCGAACCTAAATGACCATGGGAAATGATAGCTATGGACTTCATAGTTGAGCTTCCAGAGAGTGGGGGAAACACCATTGTTTGGACGGTGGTAGATCTATTCTCTAAGCAAGCTCATTTCACTGCTTGCGCAGGGTTACCCTCAGCTAAAAAACTGGTGAGAATGTTCATCAAGCAAATTTAGAGACTGCATGGAGTGCCTCACTGGGTCATTTCCAACCAGGCAGTCCAATTTATAGCAAAGTTCTGGAGGGAGTTCATACAATCCATTGGATCCTCTCAAGGGTTGAGCTCTGCTTTTCATCTGAGCACAAACAAGGCTACGGAACGAACAAATGCTATGGTAGAGCAGTACCTGAGATGTGACATCGACTATCAAGACAATTGGGCAGATCTGCTACTGTTCATGAAAGTGGCGTACAACAATGCAGTCCATAGCAGCACGGGACTGATTCCTTTCCAAATCAGGATGGATTTTGTGCACATGCCTGAGTTGCCTAGAGAGCCTCCATCCTCAATGACCCTAACCGAATGGATGGACTCACTAAAGCAGGGGTTGGAGAATACCAAACACACCCTCACCTTCGAGAGATACAAATGTCGGGCTGATAAGCACAGATCACTTCAAACCCCTTTTAAAGTGGGAGACTGGGTTTACCTGTCCACTAAATATCTTAGATTAAAGTTACCCACCAAAAAGCTAGGTCCAAAATTCTTAGGGCCATTCCCTATTGTGAAAGTAATAAATCCAGTGCAGCTAAGCCTTCCCTGCTTAATTAGGAAAATATATCCTGTGTTTCATAGCAGCTTGTTAGAGCTAGCCACTAGCTCCCAAATAAAACCAAGGGATCAACCTGCTCCTGAGCCAATTGTGGTGCAAGGGGAAACCTATTATGAAGTGAAGAAAATATTGGATTTTAGATAGGGGTCATTTACAGTATCTAATACATTGGAAGGGATACCCTTTGTCTGAAGTCACTTGGGTGAAAAACTGGAATGTGAAAGCAGATAGGTTGGTGAATGAGTTTCATGAGAAATTCCCTGATAAGCCAAAGGGGCCCCCTGGGGGAGGGAGAGAGGTGGTTAGATTGTTAACCCCTAACCTCCTGTCACTTGTCTCATTTCAGGACATTCTCATTGCTTGAGGGGAGGTAGCCTGTCAGCCCTGGATCCATTTTGAGACAGACTAAACAGGGCTGCCACAACAGGGGATGGGAGAGCTGTGGGAAAGGGAGGAGGGAGTATAGCCATAACAGTATATTTTCACATGAGATCATGGATGGGTTGCTGGCACCTGGAGGGAGAGACCAAAGTTTGGTGGCAGCAGAGAATGCAGAGAATTGGGTCTCATGATGTGCATGTCATTGAACAGGGAGAGTGTGAGTTTAGTGTGGATGGGGGAAAACGTGGGATCTCAGATTCAGGTTTTCTCCAGATGTGCCAAGATGACTTTTCTAATAGATTCTACTTTGATGGACTTTGTCTCAGAGTTCTGAATTGTCTTGAGAGTTTCTTTGGAAGGCTGACATTTGGTTTTCTTCTTTTATTTCTTTCATCTTTTTTTCCATTTCTTCTGTTTTATATTCCATTTTCTGAATTCTTTGTTCATTCTTTGGAACCCTTTGTTGAAAATTTTCTAGCTGGGAATTTATGTTAAGGACCTGTTCATTTATCGTGTCTATTTTTTTCTTACATCTTGTATTGATTACTTTTTATCTCACTTTTTATCTGATCGTGATTCTTTCTTATATCTTCTTTTTGTGGGGCAATTGCTTCCAGAATCATCTGTAACGTTGTCTGCATTTCATTTTGAAAATTGTTAGATTTTTCTTGCTGAAACATTAAATCTAATGATCTTTGGTGTATAGGACTAGGAGCCCCAGAGGAAGGTGCTGAAGAGGAGGGCTTCTTATCAATTTTAGTGAGATTTGAGGCACTCATATTTATTTCCCCCTAGCAGATGTTCAGTTCTTCAGCTAATAACTAGTAATATGTTGATGTTGCCTAATATTGCCAAAATTATTCAACTTATCAAAAAGCAGTTTAAATTACATAACTTTTAAATAACAATTTAAATCTTACAACTTTTAAATATACAGTTTATACTCTTTCAGTTGTCCATAGGCTTTATAATCTAACCAGTTCCAATAATCCAGTATTTGAATCTACCAAAGCAAAGTAAGGTTTTTAATCCACCTCTCTCAATCAGAGTTGCAGTTCAACTGATGTTTGTAATCCTCTCGAGACCTGTATAACTAGCTTGTCTTCCCCAATCAATAAATCCAAGTCAATTGATGTTTGTAATCCACGATAGCCCATCGGCTTTAACTAGTCCAAACAATAAATCCCACCAAATAATAAACAGTGAAATGCCTTATTCTCTCTATTTACCAGCTGTGTCTTTATTCAGCTGATAAATTCTCAGCTTCAGGGTCACCACTAGTTATTTATGTCTGGGCTTAAAGCCACATCTTCTGCTTACATGTAAGACATTCAACAATTTTCTCTTCTTTGCCACAAGGTATCACTCTCCCTTGATTAATT
Organism: Naja naja; assembly: GCA_009733165.1. NCBI lineage: Eukaryota > Metazoa > Chordata > Lepidosauria > Squamata > Elapidae > Naja > Naja naja. The sequence continues at coordinate 119,451,887 of CM019150.1, read as the reverse complement.
CTTCAGGAATCCATAACACATGTTTATTGAAGTATGCCTCTGATTATGTGAGCAAAATTTGTGTGCTTGGCAACCAGCATAAATTTATGATAGTTGCAGCATACCACATTCACTTCAGGACTTCTGATAAGCAGTCAGTGGGAGTAATTTGCTTAATGACTACAGCAGCAAAAGTCAAAGTCATGCATGACTCACTTAATGATCACAATGCTTAGCAACTTTTTTTTAAATTACATTTATATGCCGCCCTTCTCCGAAGACTCAGGGTGGCTTACAACTTAATGATCGCATCACTTAGCAACAGAAGATCCAATCCCAATTATCATAAGTCAATGAATACAATCATCTTTGATGTCCTATGATATAACTCAAAAAATGCAAAAACTTATTATTATGTCAGCATTTTAATGACCAGTGATTCCCTAACCTGCCTCTGTTCTGTTTCCTACTTTTGAATCTTTTTAGAACTTAGAGGGCTGTTCTTCATTACAACAGAAACAAAAGATAGCATTTCTTGATGTACAGAATGCTCTTTTCTTCACTCAGTTGGAAATGCAGCAACTGAAATATGCCACGCAGCAAAAGGATCGGCAGTTGGCTGAAGCTAAAAGGACCAACCACTTTCTAGAGACAGCATTGCAAGAAGAACAGCTACAAAAGGAAGCAGCTTGGAGACATAATAAGGTATGATTTTTGAACAGGAATCCAGAATCTCAGATTTCAAAATGCTGTTCCCCTTCTATCATTAATGGCTCAGGGAGTGGTGGAAGCTTAGATCTTGTGCTTCTGCCAGGGCTTTCCTCACCACCAGCCATATATTTCACAGTTGGGATACCCACTCCTTTAACAAAGAACCTGGGGGGTGGTGATAGTTTTGATTAGATTAGATTAGATTAGATTAGATTAGATTAACAGAGGTTAAAGGGAACAGTGGGCTGCAAGAAAATGTTGGTGGTCCACAGAGAAGTGTCACCCACAGAGCATCCCCCAAAGCAATTAATCCAGACTGCGCAGCCACCCACATGGCCCACGGGAGCCCTCCCCGCCCATTCACTCCTTACCTGGCAAACTTGCTGCTAAGTTGCTATTTTTCCTTTTTTTTTCCTGACCATCAGCTGTTCTGCTGTGCCGGGAGATTTAGATTAGCTAGAAAGCAGTAAATCATCGGATTTCTTGCTTTCTAGCTAGTCTTTAGATCTTCAGCTCTGCTTTTAAGCAGAGCCGAACCTTCCTTAGGACTGAAGCTTCTATTATTCAGTGCAGACTCACTGCAAGCAAATTTTATGTGACAGACTCAGGTAGCCGATGGCAGATAGATAGATCTCTGAATGATTCTGTGAGCAACTCAATTTGCCTGCCTGCTTTGCCTGATTTTGGGTAAAAGTTGTTCTTTTTTATAAAAAATTTAATATTTACATACATGTTTATAATATTTACATACAAGCCATGCCCAGCCACTCACATGACTACCAAGCCATACCCACAAATTAGGCCACGCCCACAGAACCGGTGGTTAAGAAATTTGACTCCCACCCCTGCCTCTGTGTGTTTGTGTGTATGTGTGTGTTTGTGTGTGAGAGAGAGAGGAGGGAGAGAGATTAGATCAGACTCTCTCTCTCCCTCTCTCTCTCACCAACATCAGCAAACCACCATCAGTCAGAATTCATATTAGTCGTCCCCGGGATTTAAAATTATGAGTTTGGTGCTCCCTGAGGTCCAAAAGGCTGGTGACCCCTGATCTAGTCCAATCCCTCACCCAAGCAGATCCTACAGCATTTTTGACAGATGGCAGTCTAGTCTCTTTTTGAAAGCTTCCAGTAATGAAGCTCACACAACTTCCGAAGACAAACTGTTCCATTGGTTGATTGCTCCCACTGTGAGAAAATTTCTCCTTATTTCCAGGTTGAACCTCTCCTTGATCAGTTTCCATCCATTATTCCTTGTTTGGCCTTTGGGTGCTTTGGAAAATAGCTTGACACCGTCCTCTCTGTGGCAGCCCCTCAATTATTGGAACACTATTATTATGTTTCCCCTTGTCCTTCTCTTCACTAGATTAGCCATGCCCAATTCCTGCAACCGTTCATCATGTTTTAGCCTCCTCTTGGTTGCTCTTCTTTGCACTCTTTCTAGAGTTTCAACATCTTTTTTATAGTGTGGTGACCAAAACAGGATGCAGTACTCTAGGTGTGGTCTAACCCCTTATAGAGTGGTAATACTACCTCACTTAATTTTGATTGTATCCCTCTATTAATGTAATTTAGGATTGCATTGGCTTTTTTGGCTGCCACTGCACACTGTTGGCTCATATTTAATTGGTTGTTCATTAAGACTCCAAGATCCCTCTCACTGTTACTGCTATTAAGCTTGGTTTCAGCCAGTCTATATTTGTACTTTTGGTTTTTCTTGCCTAAGTGTAAGACTTTACTTTTCTCTACGTTGAATTTCATTTTGTTAGATAGGACCCAGTGTTCAAGTCTGTCAGGTTCCATCTATATCTTGAGCCTATCATCTAGGGCAGCAAACCTTTTGGCACTGTGTGCCAAACGAGAGCGCAAGCCCATGTGCCAGAAACCAGAAGAACACCCGGTTTCCAGCATGCGCCCTGTCCACCTGGTCTCCATGTGTGAGGAGCTGCACTCTCCTCCAGCCCTTCTGAGGCAGTGTGAGAACCACCACCGCCCCTTCCCCCGCAGCAGTGACAGGAGCCGGCCGGGTGCTCCGGACTGCAGATGAACCCTGCTTTGCAAAGCACAGCTCAGACATCACTCATGCTGTGTAGTTCCCGGCTCAGCAGCAGCAGCGGCTGGTGAGCCCCCATTCAGCCAGCCGGCTCAGTGCTCTCCCCACGCTGGGCAGCTTGGTTCTTTCCCCAGTGCTGAATGGCCCGCCTTTCCTCCCAAAGTAGTGCATGAGGTGGGTGGCCAGGGGCAAGGGGCGGCTTGGTTTCCCAGGGTTGTCAGGTGGTGCGGATCAACCTAGCCTCCTTTGCCCATTTCAGCTCAGTCCAGGGTGCGTGGGAGGGAGCATAGGAGCTTGGTGTGTGAAGGATTTATGCTAATTAACCCATGAGGTACCGACAGTGCACCTTGGAGCAATGGCAGGGTGTGTGTGTTCACCTTTCCACCCAGAGCTGCGCGGTGGTCTGCGGCCAGCCGGGGACACAAGGGCAGTGGTGGTTCTTGTGCTGCCCCTTCCGCTGGAATGCTAGAGGAAGAGGAGCCATTGTCAGGGGAGGTAAGCTGTCCCAGGAGGACTGGCCAGTCGCCCTACCCCTTGTTCTGCCGCTGCTGCTGCTGCTCTTCTGTAGCCAGAGCCAACCAGGGTACCCAGGCCCCGGATGCTCATCGGTGCCACGCAGAAGCCTGCTCGGCAGGGAAGGGACAGAAGCCCTGGCCTGCCCTCCAGGCCAACAGCTCTACTCCCTTAGGAAGTGACTGCCAGGATCCCCTCTCCGTGTCTTTGGGCACGTGATCCATTGCCTGTTGTTGTTCCAGGTCTGGCACATGCATGCCCTCGCCAGCTTGTTTTGCACGCATGCATGCCAGAAACTGAAAGACTAGATGGTCAGCCATGCATGTGCATGCCGAAACCAAAAGATCATCTTCCCAGCACGTGAAAGACCAGCTGGCCGACACGCCAGAACTCAGAAGAGCAACGGGCGACAGCTCCGTGTGCCCAGAGAGATGGCTTTGTATGCCACTTATAGGGTGTTAGCTATTCCTACCACCTTAGTATCATCCACAAATTTGGTAAGTTCCCCTTCTGCTCCCTCATCTAAGTCATTTATGAAGATGTTGAAGAGTACTGGGCCTAAGACGGAACCTTATGGTACACCACTGCTTACTTCCCTCCATTACTGAAGTACCATTAAATACTACTTATTGAGTACAGTTTGTCAGCAAGTTACAAACCCATCTGATGGTGATGATATCTGTCTCACCATCCATCTGATGGTATATCCTATCTTTTTTCTAGCTTACCAAGAAGTAGGTTGTGGTCTACTTTGTTGAATGCCTTGCTGAAGTCTATTACAGTATGTTCACAGTATTTCACTGGTCTACTAACGTAGTCACTATGTTGAAGAATGAAATAAGATTGTTTTTGGCATGATTTGTTTTTAAAAACCCGTGTTGACTTCTAGTTATTACTTCACTTGTTTCTAGATGTTGGCAGACCTGGTTCTTTATCATTATCATTATTATTATCTTTTCCAGTATCTTCCCAGGTATTGATGTTAGGCTGATTAGTCTGTAGTCTGGGTCTGTTTTTTTCCTCCTTTTTTGAAGATGGGAACCACATCAGCTCTTTTCCAGTCCTTTGGTAGTTCTCTGGTACTGCAGGATTTTTGAAAGATGTGGTACAGTGGTTCTGAGATGACATCTGCCAGCTCCTTTAGAACTCTGGGATGTAATCCATCAGATCCCGGTGATTTGTATTCATCAAGATCAGATAGGTGTTCTCTTACCATTTTTTGTTTATTTTAACTTTTATTTCTAGTCACTACGTTAAACCAGTGAGAAATTTTATCTTCAGGAGATGGCAAGGCAGTCTACATTTATAAAAACATTATCACATCAAACTGTGTTTCATTGTTTTCTTGCTCAGGTCATTTATTCAGCTATAACTTAGCCATGTTTAAATTATTGGTTGAAACTAATATTATCCAATGGGTTAGGGGCATTTCTGACTCTCAAGGATGGTTTTAATTTATCCTGAAAAAAGGCCACTGTGTGCATGATGTGTACAGTTTGAATTCCTTTCTTGGGAATTAATCCTCTTATGACTAGAATAAGAAACAGGCAAGTAGTATGATTTTCTGTTTCTCCCTTATTTTGATTTAAATATTTCTGTCTTATCTTGGGTTCTAATTAAACTCAATTTTTCTGTTATTTGACATGTGAAGGGCTTTCTTTTCCTAATTTGCTTCAAAGCTAGTGGGATTTTGTTTCTTTTCAGGAATTCTTTTGCTACTGTTCAGCACTTAAAAACAAATCTACAGAACAAGAGCATGCAATGTTGTACTTTAGAAAAAGGAACATCTTTGAGGATGCAGAGACAAGACCAGAAAATTAAGGATTTGACATACAATCTAGCCTGCAAAGAATGGCTTCTACAGGTAAGAAGAAGACAGGGATGGGCTTTTAAAGCCATTCTAGGAACTTAGAGTAGCAGAAGAAAAGAAGCCAAAAAAGTTTTAATAATTAAAAACTATAATCAATAAATGCCCAAGAGCATATTTTGTGGATTTGCTATTCTCCTGAAAAATATCTTCCTAAATCACTTTTAAAGCTGCTTTTTTTTTGCTATAAGAGAAGAACTTTCCAGCCATACATACATACATACACA
>CM019150.1:119314333-119445541 GCA_009733165.1 Naja naja | reverse complement strand
GAGAGACATTACAAGAAAAAAAAGGGAGGGGAGAAACCCCATCCATTTATCAACCGGCAAATCCCCAAGTCCGGGCAAAGTCCACTCCGGTGGCTCTCACCATGCTGGATGTCACGGGTTGTCAACCTTGGGGCCACCGGGACACCACAAAAGTTGTTAATAACCACCAGTCCTGGAACCAGCACAGGGAAAAGGCCCAGATGATAGGCGAAGGGGCGAAGTTGACAAGGTGTCAAAGGCAGGAACAGGGAGGGAAGGCGCAGCAGGTAGTCAAGGGTCAGCCACAGCCAGCATAATAGCTGGCAGCCACCCAACAAAGGAGAATCGGCAGCAGCCTCCAGGCTTCCAGGTTCTCGGCCCCTAGCGAGTCTCCAGCAGCCTCCAGGCCTCCAAACCTCCAAGCCTTCCTCCTCTGCCACTGCCACTGCCACTGCCAAATCCTCCTCGGGCATCGCTCCACCACCACCATCGACGCCATCACCGCCCTCACCACACTCCAACTGCTCTGGCCCCCACCGGGCCCTGCGGCCATCGTCGCCGTCCTCTCAACCGGCGCTGGGTCCAGGTGCCAACTACGATGCCAACAGTGAGGTAAAAACCCCCACCTTTGCATATCGAGGCAGATGCCACCTCCGCCCACAGATTCAAGCGGGCGCGATGCTGGGTCCAGATACTGTAATACCCCAGCATCGCATTCACTGGCGCCGGCCAAAAAACCTCAGCCGAACACCAGGAACCTTCTCCCCTCTGCTTCCAGGTCCAGTTGGGTGAAAACGGACCCCTAGTCCCTCCTAGGGCACTAATCCAAAACCTCCCCTCACAGAGCTCTAACTGCGGGCAGCCATCTTCACACGCATGCGCAGATAGAACACACACATGCACAGATAGAAATAATGGGACTACAAATTTTAAATAAGATCAAATATTTAGATATTTGGTTAAGATCTAAAACGATAACTCTGAAGGAAGATAATTACACAAAAGTATTACAACAAATCAGAAGAGACCTGGGAAATTGGAGTAAAATGCAGATTTCACTATTAGGCAGAATTGCCACAATTAAAATGAACGTTCTACCTAAACTGTTGTACCTATTCCAAACGATCCCTATATTATTAGACAAAAATTTTTTTAAGGAGTTGGACAAAATTATTATGAAATCCATCTGGGCAGGCAAGAAATCAAGAATTAAAAGAATCTACCTACAAGACAATAAAAGCAGAGACGGTTTTGGACTCCCGGTCTGGGAGACCTATTATAGAGCAACAGTGTTAGTGTGGATAAAGGATTGGATCAAATTGGAAAATAAAAGAATTCTAACACTAGAGGATTACGACTTACAAATGGGGTGGCATGCCTTCTTGTGGAACCCGAATAGTAAAAGCCATTCATATTTCGATAGACATACCTTACGTAAAGCTGGACAGATATTAGGAGAAATCACTTATATTAAAGTCCTGACATGGTTGTCAACAATGAAGGCAATGTTCCACCCTAATACAATGGATATTAGCAAAAAGCTTAAATATCACCAAATTTTAGACAAGGAAGGGAACTTAAATCAATCCAAGATTTAGAAAATCAAGAAATAATTATTGATCATTGGTCATATTTCCAAATAGCAATGAGATATGAGAAGGACTTAAAAGAATTTGGACTAGAAACAAAAATTACTCAACCTGATAAGATACTTTTGGGGCTAGAAAAAAATATGATATCTAAACTATACAACTATTTACTAGAATCGAATTACCGAGAAATCATGAAAGGACCAATGATAGCATGGGCAAAAAACTTTGGCCATAATATAGACCTAGACGATTGGGAAGAAATTTGGCAGAGAAATCTTACAGTAACAAAATCTGTATCTTATAAAGAAAACTTATATAAAATGATATATAGATGGCATCTAGCACCCTCCAGATTGGCAAAAATGTATCCAACAGTAAACCCAACCTGTTGGAAATGCAAGGGAAACCATGGCACCTTCTTTCATCTCTGGTGGACATGCCCAGTGGTTAAAACTTTTTGGATCAAAATTAAAACTTGGATAGAGGAAATTCTCCAAATTGGATTGGAGTGGGAACCTAAATTGTACCTCCTGGACATTATCAAAGAAGGTTATTTCTCCAAAGTAAAGTATTTGATTATTCACATATTAACAGTGGCACGAATCTCACTGGCACAATACTGGAAAACGCCTAATATACCACCAATACATTTTATCATTCAAAAATTAGAAAGAGAAGCCAATTAAAATTAAATTGAAAGGTTCAAATTTTATATTTAGGAATATGGTTGATGGCAAGATGCTCCACAATAAAAGAGGATAATTATAATTATTGCAACAAATAATGGGGGAAATTACAACTATTGTTATTGGGAAGAATTTCCACAATCAAAATGAATATATTACCAAAATTGCTATATTTGTTTCAAATGATCCCTATAAAATTAAAATTATATAATTTTTTTTGATGAGTTAAACAAAGTAACAATGAAATTCGTATTGCTAGGGAAGAAACCCTGAATAAATTGAAAATGTTACAGGATAGCAGAAGTAAAGGTGGCTTCGGGCTCCCAGATCGGGAGCTATATTATCATGGTGCAGCATTAGCATGGATAAGAGAATGGATAAATTTGAACAATAAAAGGATTCTAATATTAGAAGGTCATGATTTGCAGATAGGATGGCATGCCTTTATTTTGGAAAAGAAGAGCAAAACACTCATATTTTCATAGACACCAAATGAGAGATACACTTATACAGATTTGGGGGAGAATAAAAAAAAGCATTACATTAAAATACCCAGTTGGCTATGAACCATGGAGGTGATGATCTATCCAAATACACTGGACTTAGATAAAATGGTAAGATACAGTGAACTGTTAGATAATCAAGGGAGGCTCAAAACAAATCAAGAATTGAGAGATCAAGGAATAAACATAGACTGGTGGCCATATTTACAATTGTAGGTGAGGTATAAAAAGATTTAGAAGAGTATGGCTTTGATAAAGAACAACAACAACTGGATAAAATCCTATTGGGACTGGAAGAGAAATTTATAATGAAAATATATAATTATTTGTTAAGATTTAATATGGAAGAAGAAATAGTTAAAGGATCCATGATAGGTTGGGCAAGGAATTTGGGGTACAATATTGAATTAGAAGAATGGGAAAAATTATGGACAAAAAATTATAAATTAACAATGTCTGTGGCTTACAAGGAAAACCTCTACAATGTTTTATCATTGGCATTTACCACCGGCGAGATTGGTGAAGATGTATCCAAATATGAGTCCGGAATGCTGGAAATGCAAACAAAAACAGGGTACTTTTTTCATATGTGGTGGTTATGCCCCAAAACTAGAAAATATTGGGTAAAGATAAGAAATTGGTTACAGGAAATAACAGGTCTTCAACTTTTTTATTAGGAATAATTAGAGGAGAATTTAGTAAAAAGACTAAATATATTATATTGCATATAGTGACAGCAGCTAGAATTGCTTTTGCACAAAGTTGGAAATTGGACAGCACCCCTTCTGAGGGAATGGTAATAAAGTGTTTATAAAATAAAGTGTTTATAAAATAAAGACTGTGCAGAGATGGATAAGCTTACTTTAGAATTGAAACAGAGAAGAATCAGAATATTACACGGTTTGGGATAAATGGTATAGATGGTTAGATAGTAGAAATAAGGATTAAAAAGATGTATGCATTTAAATGTATGTGTAACATTGATGTCACAGTGTTGTAAAGATTTGTAATCTTGGGGAAAAGTGCAATAAAATTAAATAAATAAAAAAGGATAGAATAGAATAGAATTATTTATTGGCCAAGTGTGATTTGACACACAAGGAATTCATCTTTGGTGCATATGCTCTCAGTGTACATAAAAGAAAAGATACATTCGTCAAGAATCATAAGGTACAACACTTAATGATAGTCATAGGGTACAAATAAGCAATCAAATCATACTAGGAAACAATCAATATAAATCGTAAGAATACAAGCAACAAAGTTACAGTCATACAGTCATAAATGGGAGGAGATCGGTGATAGGAATGATGAGACTTACTTACATCTCCCAAAAATTCACCGAGACTGAGAGGCACTGGGCAGTCTGGGAAAAGGAAGTGTTTGCTGTGAGATGGACATTGCTAACTTGGTGTAGTTCCTTGAGGGGAGTAAAGTGCCTTTTGAAGTGTAGATTGATCATAAGAAAGAATCCCCCAAAAGCTCCCCCTGAAACAAGTCCAGTGGGCACAATACTTCAATTGATTCGACTGTTAGTTGAAGTACATCCTAGGGTGGAAAACCTTTTAGCTGACACCTTGTCCTGCATGCCACAGTACAAGAGCAACTGAGAAGAACTGGTAGAAGCACAGGTGACCACAAGGCAGCAGGCAAGAAAGCAAGCATAGGATCCAGTGGTGAGCTGACCCAGCAACTAAAAAGGGAGCTACAATCTGATCCATAGTTTGGGGCCCACAGGGGGAAGCTGACATTGAGAGAAGGACTGGATGGAAGGGGGACAAACTATGTACCTAGTGTCCTGTGAGTCCACGTCCTGCAGCGGAATCATGACATCAAGCAAGCTGGCCACTTCGGGTTCTTAAAAACACTACATTTAGTTAAAACACAGTTTTAGTGGCCAGGGATAAAGAAGGACATAGAAAGCTATGTGAAAAGTTGCGCAGTGTGTGCCGGGATGAAAACAAGACCAGGGAAAAGTCCAGGATTGTTGCAACAAGTGACGGAGCTGACCCAGCCTTGGGAGGAAATAGCAATGGACTTTATAACTGAACTTCCAGAAAGCGTGGGAAACACTGTGATTTGGATGGTGATAGACGATTATTATTATTATTATTATTATTATTATTATTATTATTATTATCACATTAAAACATTGGACACAGTGTAACTGCCCTGGCATCATCTTTGCCTTACATACTAAAATATACTATAGTTATCATATGTACATTGTTACCTTTATACAATTGGTAAATCCGGTATATACAGACATCATAATCTCATCAATATTGATTTTTAACTTTTGTCTTATCCAATTATATTCTGTTGTGATTACATACATAACTTCAATTCTCCATTCTATAAATCCTGGTTATTTTTTATTTTAGGTCTCTCCTCTCAGTTCCAACCATTGGTAGAATTTATTCCATGTGTCTCACCTTTATTATTCAAATCCAACATCAATCTGTCCATTTCAGCACAACTCTGGTGATAGACTTATTTTCCAAACAAGCCCACTTGTTAGCCTGCTCGAGCCTCCCATCTGTTCAGAGACTGGCCAAAATGTCCCTTCAGCATATCCACTAGATGCATGAAGTGCCAAAGAGAATCATCTCAGACCAGGGGGTCCAATTCACCACTTAGTTTTGGAGAGAGTTCATAAAGTTGATATGATCCTCCCAAGGGCTTAATTCAGTGTTTCATCCAAGCACAAACAGAACTGAACAAGCAAATGCAATGATAGAACAGTACTTAAGATGCTATGTCAACTCCAGCAGTCTAACTGGGCAGACCTCTTGCCGTTTGCTGAAGTTGTATACAATAATGCAGTACATAACAACACAGGGTTCACCCCATTCAAAGTAGCCATGGGGGTAGAGTTTGTGCCAATGCCAGAATACCCTCAGGAACCCTCTTCCTCAGTGAGTGGGTTAATTTTATTTTTTAATAATTTTTATTTATACATTTTTCTTTAAAAATGTATTCAATGTATAAATATAAACAGTGTATTGTCTAGGACTCTAGGTCATTTTACATATACATAATAATAATAATAATAATATTCTTTACTTGTATATAATAATATTCTTCTCACTTCTAATTTCTATTTTTATTATCTAACCATTGATAGAACAAATCCCAAGTTAAAAAGTATTCTGTGTCTTCTTTATCTTTAATGTTAATCTATCCACTTCTGCACAATATTTTTTTAATTATATTTTCATCTGAAAGGGTTTCCTCATTTCTCCAATGTTGTGCAAATACAATTTTCATTGCCATCAAAACATGTAAAATTAAATATACATTCCCTTTATTATAATTTTCTGGCAAAATACCTGACAAAAATATTTCTGGCTTTAAATCTATATGTTGCTTTATCATTTTTTCTAACCATGTATGTATTTTCATCCAATTTTTTTTGCCTTTGGGCAAGTTCACCACATATGATAATACAATCCCAGTATCTGATTGCATTTCCAGCATTTAGAAAGGGTCGCCAACCTTTTGGACCTCAGGGACCACCAAACTCATAATTTTAAATCCCAAGGACCACTAATATGAATTATATTTTTAAAACATATAATATAATATATTTAACATAAAATTTTTAATTTTTATATTAAATATATATTTAGTATTAAAATTAGTTTTAATATATAAATATATATGAATATATATAAATATATATTTTTAATATACTTTTTAATATGCCCTTGTTACTTAACTACTGCAGCTCTCTATCTAGGACTGCCCTTGCACACCATCCGAGATTGCAGCTGGTGCAAAATGCGCGGTGGTGATGGGAGTTTCCGGTTCTCCCATGTTGCCCCTCCTGTGGCCTGCATTGGTTGCCGGTTTCAGTGAGGTTCAAGGTTCTAACATACAAAGTCCTTCACGACATGGGTCCCTATTATTTGACTGCGACATCGAACACTGCCCTGTGCGATCTCACAGACAGGGGCTCTTGGTCCCGTCAGCCGGACAGTGCCGGCTGGCGGTCCCCGCGACGGGCCTACTCTGTTGCGGCCCCGGACCTCTGGAATCAACTTCCCTGGAGGCCTGGCCCTGACCTCCGCACTTTCGTCGCGACCTGAAGACCTGGTTGTTTAACCAATCGGGCTGTGACCCTGGGGTGGGGTGGTTTTTAGAATTTTAATCCTGTAATTTTAGTGTTAATTGGCGATTGTTTAATTTGGTTTTATCTAATTTATTGTTGTGTGATTTTATTTGTGCCCCAAGTCCTTTTGGAGAGGGCATATAATCGAATTAATAAATAAATAAATAAATAAATAATATAAAAATGGCTTGTTGGGTGGGTGAGCATGGTCAAGTCGACATCACTTCTTTGCCCTTGTTCTCACTCTCATTTCTCTCTCTCTCTCTCTCTCTCCCTGTCTCTCTCTCTGTCCCTGGGGTGGGGGTGGGGGTGGGTGGGAAAGGTGGTGGGAATCTGACATGGTTGGTTGTCTTGACTTTGCTGCAGAAGGCAAGCCGAAAGAAAATAAAGTGGGAAAAGCTCCAGGTTGTTTTGAGCAGCTCCTTGGCCGTCTGGGGAATGAAGAGGAGAGGGGGAAATTCCCCTCTTTATAGTATTTGATCAAGTATTGTTGACTGTGTATAGAAACCTTTACATCTTTTTCATATCTTGATTGTATCTGCAAGTGTGACCACCATGCAAGGTCCACCCCGATTTTGCAGTTCCTGTTTACTTTTAAGTTCCCCTTTCTCATTTAACATATCTTTATATGTTACAACTTTTTCCAAATTTACCACATTTGGATGTATCAGAGCTTCCATTGAAGAAAGCCAAACTGGTATTTTCATGTAATTTTTGCTTTAACTTTTCCCCATACTAGAGCAGGGCATTCCTAACATAATGTATTTTATTTTTATCATACCACAGAAAGGTGTGCCATCCCAATTGAAGATCATGTTCCTCCAACAGTAACAATTTTCTATTTCTAAGGTTTATCCTTCTTTCATCCAGGTTAGTGCCTAATAGTAGATCTCCCAATCCGGCAGACCAAAGCCCCCATTATTTTTAGATTCTTGCAACATTTTCAGTCTTATTCTCACTCTTTTTCCTTGCCATTTGAATTTCAAAATTATTTTTTCTCTAGCTTTATAGGAATTGTTTGAAACAAAAACAATAGTTTCAACAGTATATTCATTTTTATAGTTGCTTGCTATTCTCCCTACCATTGATAACTGCAGATTTTTCCATTTCTCCAAGTCCATTTTTATTTGTTGTATCAATCTTGTATCATCTTCTTTGATTTTACACATCTAGCTGTTAGGTAAATTCCCAAGTACTTTACTTTCTTAACTACCTGAAGGTCTATTTTCTTTGTCAATTCTGTTTTTTGTTTATTTTTTCTATTTAAGATTCTTAAATAGTACTTTCATGTTTTATTTATTTATTCTCAGTCCTGCCACTTCTCCATATTCCTCTATTTTTCCCATTAGCTTAGGGCCAGTTTCCAGTGGTTCTTCTAGTACAAACACAAAATCATCTGCAAAAGCTTATAGTTTGTATTTTTCTCTTTTTATTTCCAAACCTTTTATTCTTGGATCTTGTCTAATGTTTCTATTTAGCACTTTCAGTGTTAATATAAATAGTAATGGGATAGTGAGCATCCATGTCTTGTGCCTTTTTTAATATTAAAATTTACTGTCCAGTTCCCCATTCACTATCACTTTTGCTAATTGTTTGGAGTATATTGTCTTAATAATATTTATAAACTTCTCACCATAATCCATACATTCTAATTGTTGGAACATATGTTGCCAATTTATATTATCAAATGCTTTCTGTGCATCTAGAAAAATTGATGCCATTTATTTTTCAGAGTGTACTTCATAATATTCCATCATATCTAAAATAAATCTTAGGTTATTCTTAATTTGTCTTTTAAGTAGGAATCCATTTTGGTTTGAGTGGATAAATTCATTCAGAAATCTTTTTAATATTTCTGCTGTTATTGATGCAAATATCTTGTAGTCTGCATTTAGTAGTGATATAGGCCTATAATTCTCTATTTGTGTTAAATCTGAGTCTACTTTTGGGATTGTTATATTTGTTTCTATCCACGAATTTGGTACCTTACCTTCTAACAGAACTTCATTGTAAACCTCTAGCATTGACAAAGTTAGTGAGTCCTGTAAATATTTATAAACTTCACAGGTATTCCATCTAGTCCTGGTGTTTTATTGTTCTGTTGTCTATTGCCTCTGTTAATTCCATCATCGTTATTATTTCATTTAACATTGCTTTCCTATTTTCAGACTTTTTCTAGGTATTGCTTTATCTTTTCCTCTGAAATTTTTTCTTGATGATATAATTTCCCATAAAACTCCTGAATTATTTTCTTTTTAATCTCATTTTGGTGTTGTAAGATTCTCCTCTCATCTTGTAATTTTCTTATCAGTTTTTTCTTTCTCTTTTTTCAGCTTGTATGCTAGCCATCTTCCTGGTTTATTGGCATTTTCAAAAAAGTTTTGTTTTGCTTTTTTAATTTGTTGTGCCAATTCTTCTTTTTTGATTAGGTTTTTTAATTTGTTGTGCCAATTCTTCTTTTTCGATTAGGTTCAGCTTATGTTTTATTATTTCCATTTGTTTTGCAGTCAGAAAGTGATATTGCTTTTATAGCTCTCATACCCTTTTAGGGATCTGCTTTAAGACCACAACTTCCTTCCCTCTGTATTGCAGTGATTCATCTCTTGACTTTTAAAATATTTCATCTCTTGTTTTTTTGAGAAATCTAACATGTACCTCTCTTGGTAGTTTATGTCTTCTCACATAGTTTGTATTTAGTCTGAATGTTTCATCTATTTCTGCAATCTTCTTGTTTTTCAATTTTTAAAGCACTTGCCAACAACTCTATAATCACATCTGGGAGATTTTCCTCTTCAATCTCTTCTATGTTCTGGAGTCTTAAAAAGTAGTCCACCTTTTCCAAATCCAGCATTATAACTCTGTCCTCTAGATCCTTATTTGCTTGTGTCAGTTTTTGATTTATCTCATCTACTATTTTCTCAGCTTCTTCTGATTTCTCCTCTATTTTCTGGATTCTTTGTTCATTTTTTGTTAACATTTGCTGAAAGTTCCCTAGTCTGTCATCCATTTTACAAACCTGTTCCTTCATTTCCCCCAAATCTCCATTCATTTCTCCCACATCAGTCTTCATTTCATTCTGGTTTTTTGTCATGGCCTCCTGAATGGACAGGAGCACCATTTGTATTTCTTTTGGGATGTATTCATCTTTTCTTGTTGCAGCATAGTATCTATTGTTCTTTGACTTGATGTATGAGGTAGCAAATGTTGGTGGTGTAGAAGATGCTTTATTGCCAGTTCTAGTTACACTCAGAACACTTGTCATTATTCCTTTTCTCTAAATTCTTATCCTCTAAATATACCATAACCTGTAATGTCAAATTTCTCAAATGCAAAAAAAAACCAGTAATCCCAAATAACCCACCCAGGAGTAGTACAAAAATTAATCCAAAAGTCTGGGCATCAACGAAAAAACATAAAAGTCCAATTCATTTTGTCACAAGATGTTTTTTCAAAGTCAATAATATTTTGTAATCCTTATAGTTCAATCTGTTGGAGTGGTAGAAGGAAAAGTTTCTTTGGAATCAGCAATTGTCTTCTTATCAGTTAGTATTTATAATCCAGAAAAGCATTTGTAATCCAAAAGGCCTACCAACTTTCCCATTGCCTTAATAGCAAGATCTAAAAATATTGTTCCACTCTTCTTTTTTCACTTATTACAGTATTCAGTCAAAAAATACGGCAATCTAAGAGGGCCACCAAACACCCAATAATCAATAATCCAAAAAAGAAGAAACCAAAAGATGCCAAAAAGCAAAAAAAGTCAATCCACCCAGTTTCCAAACAAATCCTCAAAGCCATCTGTGTTCACCAAATTCAACAAGTTCAAAAAAGAAAATACCATCTGTTCCAAACAACAAAAGAGTGACCTTCCAGATGTTGCTTATCTCCTTTCCTATCCTTCTCAATTTCAATTATGTTTAGTCTATTTGCTTCTATTGTGTAGTGCCTTTTTTCACCAGTAGGTGTCCCGCAACTCTATCTTCCAGCTTTAAAGGCTAGAGTTCTCAGCTGATTGTTAAATAGTACTAAAATTAATACCAAACACCAATTTTCCTTTACAAAGTTACATCCAGTGTTTCAAAATATTTTCCAATAGTTTAATTTGTCTTTCAAATATTTATCAATTATAAATTCCAGTTCAGTTTTTTTTACTTTTATGCTAGTGTCCTTTTGGACTTTCTCCACAAAAGAAAAATAAAATTCCAGTTTGCTCTCTATACTCCAACCTGTTATATGTTTTTTCTGATGTACAAAGTATTAAGGCTTCCCAAAAGCATTAAAACTGAGCCTTATTCTATCTAAGCCTTCTCAGCATTGAAGATTTCCTCCATGTTGACTCAGATAATTCACAGAAAACTTCAAACAAAGAAATTAGATAAAACATTGTAAAAGAGATTCATCTGCCCCCTCCGAAAGTATGATAATAAAGAAAGTAATGGATTGTGCAGAGATGGTCAAACTCACATTGGAACTGCAAGATAGAGAAGATATGGAATATTACACAGTCTGGGATTAGTGGTATAACTGTTAGACAATAAAAATAAAAATTAATGTATTTATGTATGTTGACCTAAATGGAAATGTCGATGTCACAGTGTTGCGAAGATTGTATATGAGTTTTTTAAATGTGGAAAAGTACAATAAAAATTTATTTTAAAAAAATCATCTGACAGGATTATTGTAGTAGCACTTTTGTATTAGTACAGGTAGTCTTCAACAAACAACCATTTATTTGGTGACTGTTTGAAGTAACAGTAGCACTGAAAAAAGTGACTCATGACTGTTTTTCATACTTATGACCATTGCAGTATCCCCATGATCATGTGATGAAAATTCAGAATCAATTGGCAACTGATTCATATTGCCAGGATCATATGATACCCAGGATCATATGACCATCTTTTGCAACCTTCTGACAAGCAATGTTAAAGGAGAAGCCAGATTCACTTTACAACCATATTACTAGCTTAGCAACTGCAGTGATTCACTTAACAGTGGTAAGAAAGGTTGTAAAATGGGGCAAAACTCACTAACAACTATCTTGCTTAGCAACAGAAATGTTGGCCTCAATTGTGATCATATGTCAAGGACTACCTGTATCAATACATGTCCTCAAAACTTTGAAACTATAAAAAAATTTATAGATGACGGATGGATAGGTGGATAGATGGCTAAATTGACAAAAATACATAATGTTCTACCTCCTATTTTCTGCACAACAATCCTGTGAGATGAAGTGGACTCAGAGAGAATGACTAGCTCAAAATCACCCAGTGGCTTTAATACTAAAGGGAGGCCTAGAACTCACAGGGACCAGATTTCAAACTCAGCATCTGCATCACTGTACCAGACTAGTCCTCATACCTCTTGTTCCTAGAGTTTTTTTATTATTAATGTAGACAAGGTTCTCTCAGTTCCAACATTATGTCCTGACATTCTGTTGGAGGGGAGGGAGGAGAGGAAAGGAAAGCTTGCTGGCACCCTAACCCTAACCCTAACCACTTGGGAATTAGGGAGGGGGATTGTCTTCAGAGATGGAGCAGACTCCCTCTCAACCGGTTCCAGCCTTGTTGGAAAGCATTTATCCCTGTCTCTGATGAAGGACATGTTAGCTCTTGGCTAAGAGTAGAATATTCATTAAGCTGGAGCTGTGTGTGAGGATCAGGGAGGGAGACAAATGGAAAACCTCTTTCAAATGCCCTTCCAGTTCAAACACTTCCTTTTTGGCCTCCAGGAGGATCTTGCAATGTTTATGCAATTAATAAATGATGTATTTAAATGACATTTTACACTGAAACAAAGGTGAAGCATGTGAAGCTGGTCAGGGCTGTACTTAAAAAACTATGAGCCACTAAATTATACATCAAACTTTCCAAGTGTGAGTTTTACCAGAGCAAAATAGACTATTTGGGTTACTGTACCTCACACAAAGGAGGTCCAGAAGGTCCAGGCAGTGCTGGCCTGGGCTCCACCCCAAACCAGAAAGCAATTGCACAGTTTCCTAGGTTTTGCCAATTTTTAATACCAGTTTTTCCCATCTTTTGCCCAGATTGCACTCTCCATCACAAACTTGTTAAATATGGGGAGGCGTGGCTAGTGCCACAGTGAAACGATGGAATCCCTGGGGCTCTGTGGAAAATAACAAAATCCCCCTGGCCAGGGGTCCATAGAGATCCTAGCCAACCCTGTAGGAGCTGATGAAGAAGAGAGGACACTCTGTGAACCACAGCAAATCTCTGTGGGAGTGGAGAAAAACCTCTCAGACTGGCGAGGAGTGATAGACAACCATTACAAGCTGTCAGAAAGCTGTGGCAGTGACCAGAAAGTTAAAAAAGAAGATTGTTGAGTGGTGTGATTGTTCTAGGTGAGATTTTTCTGACCTCTGAAAAGACTTGGCTCTCCTTCAAAATTGGATTCAATTGAGAGTGAGACTAAAGAATAGGAGGTGGGATTTAAACCTTCCACCTCCGAATTTGGCAGGGAAAAGGCACTCAGTCATTAATAAAAGAGACATAGAAGAATTTACTATTTCTCTACAAGAAATGTGGAAGAGATAGAAAGAAGGGATTGAGGCATTAGTTGGGGTGAATTTCTGTTGTCCTCTTTTTAAAAATTTTTTTTGAAACTTTTGATTGTAAAAAGGGAAACTTTAAGCTTTAAAAGTAAGAGACTAAATTAGAGGAAACAGAACAAGTGTGCTATCTATTGGTACTTGCTGGCAGAGAAAGTGTTTAAAATGAAAGGACTTGTGAATAGACATGACCTTGGGATGTGGATTACAGTGAAGAGCATTCTTTTGACATCTGCAACTTGTTTAGTCTGGAAGGCTGGAGCAGAGAGTGGAAGAACTATGTGCAAAATTAGCAGCTCTCTGGCTCTACCAGTTAATAACCAAGTAAGCAGGCTGCAGCTGGGAACATTTTGAATAGAACACCTTTGGATTTCTTTTCTCCTTCTTTTGTTTTTCCTGCTTCCTTTTGAGACTTTTAAAACTTAGAAGTTGGGAAAATACAAAGACTTGCCAAATCAGTCTGGATTATGACTTACTTTCATGGAACTTGATTAATTTTTGAAATTATAATTGGAGGAGGAAAGAAAAGAGACTAAAATAATTCTACAAAAACTCTTGGGACATTTTGTGGAAGATTGTTGGGGACATTTGTGGGCCTCAGAGGATTACAAACAAACTTTAACAGCCTACTTACCAATGAGGAAATGAAGAAGAATCAAAGATGACTTGTGAGAGATATTTTGGTTTGCCTTATAAAACCTGTGAGAGACATATCTTGGATTCGGTGGACTTTAGGAAACTAATTAGTATTCATATTTCTATATAACATTGTTGTAAAAAAGAAGAGAAGAAGGGTGAAAAACTATATTTAAAAGTATGTTTGAATTGATATCTTATAGGCTATTTGGATAGAAGTGATAAAAAGAGGGACACAGGAATCTAGTAGTGATAGTTTGGCCATAAAAAGTTTATTGAAGTTGGGAGACAACTGGGAGGGAATAGTGTAATACTTGGGAGTGTGTTGTGAACCTATTGTCTATTTTTTTTGGTTAATACTGACAGATGAAGAAAACTACTTCGGCTCCCTCTTCAGCAGCACCATTGGCTGCCCCAAGTCCGGCAAGCCAGAGATCCTTGGACAATTTTTTATTGCAGGAAAGAAACACAATGCAGGCAGAAACAAAAGCAATGTTTCAATCAACACAGGAGTCAATGACCAAATTACATGAAAGAATACAGAAAATGGATGTCAAAATGGAAAATATCCAACAAATGATAAAGAATAAAGAAAGAATTTAAAAAGTAGAGGAAAAATCAGGAAAAACTGAGAAAGAAAAGTGGAGGAAATGGATCAGAGATTAACCCAAGTGGACAAGAGCCTGGAGGCCTCGACAATATCCCTGGAGATGGTGAGGGCAGGGCCAGCTGTCTGAGAGAGTGGCAGTGTGAGCATTCTTCTCTTTTCCTGTGCCCATGGAGCTTGTCAGAGCTGACAGAAGTCCTGGAGGGACGGTTGAAGGAATGGGGCATCCTGAAGACTGTTTTCAAGTGGTGGCTGACAGCAATTGGCAGGAGAAACCAGGATCTGAGCGGACTGGGAGAAGGCGATCAGCAATGGCCACCGAGATGATCTGACGGCTGGACGGAGCAAGCAGTGATCTAAACTTGATGAAGATTTTTCCCCTAGGCTTTTTGAGTGAAGCAGCAGAAGGGAGCACAAATAAGAGATCAGAGCCGTGGTACCTGGTGAGAGGTGAGAGCTGCGAAAGTTTTAACAGTAGTGGCGAGGATGTTGGACAGCAAAAGAACTTGTGAAAAGGAAACCAAGAAATATTAAGAACTGAATAAAGCTGGAAGGGCAAAAAGAAGAGATACATAAGAGAAACTTTGTAGAGTATTAACTTTTTGGTGTTACATAGTTTGCGAAATAGAAAAGAAATTAAATAGAGACTTGGAAATTCTGAAACTGTGGTTAATTGTTAAAGAAAAATGGAGTCTCTACAAGAACAATGCTTTTATAATATAGAGGGTGACAACTAGAAGAGAGAGACATCTGTTGAACATCTGTTGGATATAATTGGTAGTGTCAAAAAAAACCAAGAGAAGAGTATCTGTATCTGCCATTCTTCAATGGAAGAAGAAGGGGGGGAAGTTGGTACAAGTAATCCTTTTGATGTAACCTGAAAATATTAAATCTTATATTGAATCTGTATAACCTACACATGATATACAACTGGAGGATTGAAGCCAGATGTCCAGAAACTTGTCACCTCTTGAAGAGACAGCAAGTGGTGAAGGGACCATAAAAATTCCAGCTCCGGAAGATACTCCCTGGGAACTCTTCAAAAGATACGTTCTCAGAGAAGGGGACGGGGGAATTAACATGTTGGTTCTTTGTTTAACAAAATACACATCTAAATAAGGGGAGGGGTCCTAACTCCCCTTATCTATTACTGCATGCCTGGGAGCCTTTAGACTCTGCTTTGAATAGGGCTGGCATCATCTCATTTCAATAAAGGATTCCTTTTGAAACATCTAGTCTTCAGAAGTTCATTCTTTTCGGTTAAAGGGGAAAAGTCCAGTTCCTGACATAAAGCAGAGTCTAGCAATAGAGGTCAACCCAGAGAGGAATTTTTTTTTAAAACCTTTACCGGGGGGAACCTGCAAAGAACATAGCAAGGAGCAAGGGGAAGCCGAATGCTGGGGAGAAACTTCAACAACTACCCAGCTAGACACTGACTCAGTGTACCCCATCAAAGACAGTGAAGCTGCTTGCAAAATTCCACAAAGCCCCAGTGGTCTATAGGCATAGGAAAGAGAGACAACTGGGACAGAAGAACCAAGGGAGTAACCCTCACCTGGGGTAACCATAAACCCGGGTGGAAATTGGAGCTGGAGACCCTATCTGATCAGGAAGAACCACTGGCAGATGACCAACTGAAATGGTACATAAATCGCCTTGTGAGGGAAGCCCTGGAAGACCTCAATGTGAGGAGTGCACCAGGACGCCAACGTTGAGAGTGAGGGAACCAGAAATTGAGAGAACCTGAGCTGTCACCCCTGATCCAGCTGAGAATGATTGGGCAGTGGAACAAGCCAAAGAACCAGCAGCCATACCAGGTACCCGACCCTTTACTGCCCCATAGCAGATTAACCCTGGCCAACCCAGAGACATACAACTGCAGAGAAAGGTCCCGCCCTTGGGGGTAAAATTCAATGGAGATCCCCAGAAACTGGGATTTTTCCTGGTGCAAGTACTCACCTACATGCAAGAATATGGGGGGAATTTCCTGACTCAGGGGGCCCGTGTGCAAGTCATCACCCTGGCCCTTGAAGGGCAGCAGCCAGATGGATGGTGATCCAACACAACGTCAACATCCCAGAACTGAGAAACCTTGATCGATTCATGACAGCCCTACACCACCACTTTGAAGACCCCCTCGCTGATAGTAAAGCCCGTGACCGCATCAGAGTCGTAAAGCAAGGCCGTCGCCCAGTAGCTGAGTACACCAAGGAATTTTGTGACCTGCCAGCCGAGACAACTGGCCAGAAGATATCCTAGTCTGTTGGTTCAAAGATGAACTCACTGGCTGTCTGGCCTGTGGGCCCCAAACTTTCTGCATGAATGGTACCTGATGGCAGAGGAGGAAGAGAAAGACATGACCTGTAACCAGTACCGCAGTGGCAAACTTTGGAGAAGATCCCCACCCCAGGGAAAGCGGGATTTTTTTCAAACCCCAAACCACCATGACCCCAAGACCATCTGGCTGCTTTAAGTGTGGAAAGGAGGGACACCACGCAGCAGAATGCCATTCAAAAACCCCTGCCAGAAAGCCAGACCACCCATCAGGGGGAGACCTGGAACATCCAACCCTCAAAGAAAGGAAACTGACCCGAGAAGCTGAGAAGCTGTGAGGTTCCTGTCCCCCAAAGCAGAGGAAGAATACCCAATGCTCCAAGGAGACCTGAGCCAGTCCAAAATGATCTGGAAGATGACCCGCTGGTAAGCAACCCAATTGAACCAATCACTCTACCTCTAAGACTGTTTATCCCCAGCCAAGGGAAGGGGGAGGAAGTTGCAGTGTTACTGGATTTGGGATGCACCCCATGCCTAATCAACCCCTCCCTAGCAGAGAAATTGGGAATCCAACTGAAAAAATTGGAAAATCCCATCGCTTTTTGCCGATTAGATGGAACTGTAGTGGGCGGGGAGCCAGTCAGATTTGCTACAGAACCATTGAAAATAAGACTAGGGAACCATAGTGAGATGCTCACATTCATTGTAGCCTCAGGAATGGAAGGGCCACTAGTCCTAGGTCTCACATGGCTATGGAAATGGAATCCAAAAATAAATTGGAAGAGAGGAACTGTACATTTCCAGAAACATGTAGCATTTGCAAATAGACCAGAGGAAAGGAAAAGAATGGGAACAGGGAACAGAGAACCGGCCATGACCAGTCAGCTGGCTGAACCCATTAACATCCCCAACGAGTACCAGGATTTAGCCCAAGTATTTAGCAAGGAGGCTTCTGATGAACTCCCATCTAATGATGAACTAAGAAAAAACTTGAAGAATATGGAGAAGTAGCTGGTTTGAAAATAAATAAAGAAAAAACGAAAATTATAATTGAGAATATGACCAGCACACAAAGAGAAAATCTTGTTAAGCTATTAGATATTCAAATAGTACAAAAAATAAAATATCTACGAATTAATATTTTCGGCACGCTGCTCAACAATTAAGGAGCATAATTACGAGAATTTATTGAGACAAATTAAAACAGATTTAGAAAATTGGAATAATTTTCAACTATCATTAATCGGCAGAATTTCGGCAATTAAAATGAACATACTACCCAATATTTTGTTTTTATTCCAAAATATACTGATTAAATTAAACAAAAAAATTTTAAGCAACTGAATAAAATAATGTTTTGTGTGGCAGGGTAAAAGACCAAGAATCAAATTAAAACATGTACAAAATGCGAAAGAAAGAGGGAGACTTAGGTTTTCTGGATTGGGAACTATATTATCAAGCGGCTGCCTTAACATGGATTAAGGATTGGGTAAACTTGGAAAATAAAAGACTTTTATTCTTAGAAGAGCACGATCTACAACAGGGCTGGCATGCATATCTGTGGCCCAATAGACATACGACACATCAATATTTTTTGAGACATAACATCTGACAAGCTTTAATCTCAATTTGGAATAAAATAAGATTGCAAAATTATATGGAAACTCCAAGCTGGCTTTCCCCTTAGAAGCTACATCATACCCAAACCTCTACAACCAGAAAAAGGTAATTACATATGAAGATTTTCTAACAGATGAAGGAAGATTAAAACAAAGACTTGAACTTAATCAGTGGGTTTAACGTTGGAATGGTGGGCATACCTCCAAGTACAATCAGATAAGAAAGGAATAAAAAAGAATGGGGAATATATTGTCAAGAGATAATATTAGATAAAATATTATTAGGATCAGAAAAGAAACAAATAAAGAAATTGTATAACTATCTATTAGATTATAAGATGTATGAGGAGCAGGTGAAAGAACCAATGTTAACTTGGGCTAGAAATTTCAGCTATAATATAAATTTGGATCAATGGCAGCAAATCTGGGATAGGAATAAAAAGATTACATTAGCCACATCTTATAAAGAAAACTTGTTTAAGATGTTCTACAGATGGCACCTTCCATCTACCAGATTAGCTAGAATGTATAGCTCTCAATCATCAATATGCTGGAAATGTTTGAAAGAACGGGGCACTTATTATCATATGTGGTGGGAGTGCAAGAAAATACAAGAATTCTGGCACAAAATTTGGCAATGGTTAGAAGAAATGTTAAACCTAAAAATAAATTATACACCAGAAATGTTCTTATTGGGAATAATAAATGAGAATTTCAAAAAAGCAGATTTATATCTAATTATTCATGTTATCACAGCTGCAAGATTATCAATTGCCCAAACTTGGAAGTTAAAAGGAATACTGAATGATGAAGTAATAATAGATTATTTTTCAATGTGCTGAGTTAGATAGTCTGATGTTAGAACTGAAGGAGTGAGATACTTCAGAATTCTATGAAATATGGAAAAAATGTATAATTGGAGGGATATGAAAGGAAGTCAAAAAAATGTGAAATAGAATTTAAGAGTTTATACTGCAACAAAATGTCTAAGATAGAAACTGATACAAAGATTTACAATGTAAATATATATATATATAGCTGTATATAATTGTATTGGTCTTGTCCGAAGGTTGTTGAGCGGAAATCTCATCCGTCATCTTCAGGCTGGTGTCTTCAGCCTCGTTCTTCTGGGAGAACGTTCTTCTCCCAGAAGAACGAGGCTGAAGACACCAGCCTGAAGATGAAAATTGCCAAGGTATTCTCAACCTTACACGGACAAGACCAATACACCAAGACCTACATACCTTTACCCGTGAAAATCTACGAAAACAAATAGCTGTATATATGTATATAAATGTTAATACTGTTTGATGACATTTTGCTCTTATAACAATGTAAAGACTGGAATATATATCAAAAAGATCATCACATTCAATGTTTTTAAAACCTAATTTTCAATAAAAATTTAAAAAAATCCCTGGAGGTAGGAAAAGCTGAATACTTCCTAAAATTCCAAAATATAGAAGAGAAGGGAGAAGACCTCCCTGATAAAATGGCAGAGTTGTTGGCTGAAGTCTTGGAAGTCAGCAAGCAGGAGGCACTATCAGAGATGATGAAACCATTTGGGTCCATACAAGCTATGTAAGGAGGAATAGACTCCCCAGAGAAGTACACATCAAGTTCCTGAAAAAAACAACCCGAATGGAAATACTCCAAAAAGCTAAAGGAAAGCCAAAGGTGTATAAAGAAAAAGAGATAATGATTCTAAAACAAATACTGAGAAGAATGTGAGATTGTTATATGTGAAAGTTACATATTGTGAGTTACACCTGAGAAAATGAAGAACAGAAGGGAATCCATGTTTATCCGATATTTGAACTATGCAATGATTACTGGACAGTTATATAACCATATCTA
Organism: Naja naja; assembly: GCA_009733165.1. Lineage (NCBI taxonomy): Eukaryota > Metazoa > Chordata > Lepidosauria > Squamata > Elapidae > Naja > Naja naja. Next base: position 119,425,103 of record CM019150.1, on the reverse strand, counting down.
ATAAATATTATGTTTTGTAACTTGTTATGTTCCAAAAGTAAATGTCAAGTTCTTGGCTGAAGCAGGGGCCTGTACTTTTAGCTTATGTGAGAAATGCTAGGTTATCCTGATCCAGCGGAAACCTGTTAATGATCCATTGTGTTCAGATGGACATAACAGGAAGACATGGCTATGAGAAAGAGGTAGTTTCTCAGAGATGATGGTCTGGGAGGAGTTATAATGGAAAAACTACCTAGGAAAGCCCCTAGAAACACTGCATGAGCATAACAGGAAGAATTATGTAATGTAACATCCTATAAAAGAAATAACCATTTTGGATGTGGTGTCTTCATCTCCTGCTTGTTAAGGAGATGGGGTCATATTCCAATATTTGCAAATATTCTGAATAAAACTAAAGCTTTTTATGGTTCTTTGGTTGTCAAGTCTGTTTTTTATGGCGTTTACCACAGAGATAGAAGAGAATACCAATTTTTGGCAAGGAAACTGATCAAATATGATGTATATTTTAGGTGGCTGATACCTGAAGGCCCTGTGTTGGCATGGTGACTTGGCATGAAAAAAGATACAGGTTAGATTCAAAAGATAAGGTGATTGAATTTGATGAACAATACTTTGGCATGGAGGAAGAGAAGGAGAAAAGAGAGAAAACAGATGATAAGAGACAAGAAGTATCAATCTAAGAGGAAGAAGAAGAGGCTTAGGGTTTTTTTACAGGGATTTTTAACTCGTATTTTAAAGGGTGGGAGGGGTAGGTTGGCTTTGACAGACACTGGGGGTGGTCTGTCAGGCCGGGGGATTGGATCGGTGGATGGGTGTGAGATGGAGGGCTGGGGTAGGGGGGCAGGAAGGTCTCTGGGTGGCCAGTCCATTGGGGGCTGTACCATTGTCACTGTTGGTGGGAGAGGCAGATATGGTGGGAGCAGAGGGTCATATCATACTCGGGGAATGCGTGCCCGCTGTTTTTGAGCAGTGGTGCGTTCTGGCCCTCAGTGCTCTACACGCTCCCCTGGTGGCATGGACCCTCAGGACTCTGGTCTCTGGCTGGTGTTCTTTAATGCCAGGTCTGTAGTAACTAAGGCTCCCCTCGTATACGATCTCATTTTAGAGGGAGAGGACCTGGCTTGTATCATGGAGATGGTTCTTGGGGGAGACTTGCCCTGCCTTCTTGGGAAACATCTGAGTTGACTCGGGAGTTCATGGCTTCCATGACAGCTATGGACCTGACACAGTTAATTCGCAACCCCACTCACAGTGGAGGACATACACTCGATCTGGTTTTTGTCTCTGGACAGTGGATAAGTGATCTAGGTGTAGGGGATTTAGATATTCAACCCGTCATGGTCCAATTACTTCCTCCTCAGGCTTGACTTCCGGTCCACTACTCCCCGCCGCAGAGGAGGCGGGACCCATCAGGTGGTTCCACCCCAGGCGCCTGATGGACCCTGAAAGGTTCCAGATGGAGCTTGAGAGTATTCCTGAGGCTCTGGCACGTGGCTCTGCCAAGACCCTCATGGATGTCTGGGAGAGGGCAGCCACGGGGGCCTTGGATCAAGTCGCGCCTTTGCGGTCTCTGACCCGTGTCGATCCCAGGCTGCCCCTTGGTTTACTGAGGAGCTGTGGGAGATGAAACACCGGAGAAGATACCTAGAGAGCAGTTGGAGGACCAGTAGATCCGAATCTGATCGGACACCGCTAAGAACTTGTATTAAGTCTTACCTGGTGGCGATAAAGGCAGCAAAGTGTGTGCACTATGCCACCCTTGTCGCATCAGCAGATAACTCCTCCGCCGCCCTGTTTAAAGTGACCTGCTCGTTATTAAAACCTGGAGCGAGGGAGGACCCTCTGCAGGGCAGGGCAGAGGAATTTATCCAATATCTGTAGGACAAAATCGCTCAGATTCAGATAGACTTGGACTCTGACTGGGTGGTCCCTGAGGGGTTGGCGAGGGCTAGTCTTGAGGATGTGATCTGGGAGGAGTTTGATCCTGTAACTCCTGATGATGTGGACAGGATTGTTGGGAAGCTCAGTGCTGCCACATGTTTATTGGACCCGTGTCCCTCCTGGTTGGTCTCAGCCTCCTGGCAGGTTACATGAGGCTGGCTCCAGGCGATTGTTAATGCTTCTTTGGGTGAGGGGTTCTTTCCCTCCACCTTGAAAGAGGCGGTGGTGAGACCCCTACTCAAGAAGCCGAGCCTGGACCTAGCTGTATTGAATAACTATCGTCCTGTCTCCAACCGTCGCTTTGAGGCAAAGGTTGTAGGGAGGGTGGTGGTCTGTCAGCTCCCACAGTTCCTGGATGAAGTTATGTATCTAGATCCATTTCAGTTGGGCTTCAGGCCCGGTCACAGCACAGAAACAGCATTGGTCGTGTTGGTGGATGATCTCTGGAGGGCTTGGGACAGGGATTGCTCCTCTGTCCTGGTCCTATTAGATCTCTCAGCGGCTTTTGATGCTATCGATCATAGTATCTTACTGGGTTGGCTTGGGGGGTTGGGAGTGGGAGGCACCATTTTGCGGTGGTTCTCATCCTATCTCTCGGGCCGTTCACAGTTTGTGTTGGCAGAAGGGCAGAGATCGACGCTGAGGCCACTCACTTGTGGGGTGCCCCAGGGGTCAGTTCTCTCACCTCTTCTGTTCAACATTTATATGAAGCCGCTGGGTGAGATCATCCATGGTTTCGGGGTGCGGTATCATCAGTATGCTGATGATACCCAATTATACATCTCTACCCCGAACCACCCCAACGATGCCCTTGATGTGATGTCCTGATGCCTGGAGGCTGTTTGGATCTGGATGGGGACGAACAGGCTCAGACTCAACTCTTCCGAGACTGAGTGGCTGTGGTTTCCGGCGCCCCGGTTTGGTCAAGTTATTCCATCACTGACGATTGTGGGTGAGACCTTGACCCCCTCGGAGAAGGCCTGCAACTTGGGTATCCTCCTGGACATGCAGCTGTCTTTAGAGGACCATCTCTCAGCCGTCGCCAGGGGAGCTTTCTATCAGGTGCGCCTGATTTACCAGTTGCGTCCCTTTCTGGACTGGGATGCCCTACGCACAGTCACTCATGCCCTTGTCGCCTCCTGGTTGGACTACTGTAATGCTCTCTACATGGGGCTCTCCTTGAAGAGCACCCGGAGGCTCCAACTGGTGCAGAATGCAGCCTTGGCATGCCCATGTAACACCTCTCCTGCCCGGCTTACACTGGCTACCGGTGGTCTTCTGGGTGCGATTAAAGGTTATGGTTATGATCTTCAAAGCGCTCCATGGCTTAGGCCTAGGGTATTTACAAGACCGCCTACTGCCGATGACAGCCTCCCACCGACCAGTGCGGGCCCACAGAGTTGGCCTCCTCAGGGTGCCATCAGCCAAACAATGTCAGCTGGTGACCCCCAGGGGGAAGGCCTTCTCTGTGGTGCCCCCTGCCCTCTGGAATGAGCTACCGTTAGAGATCTGGATTGTCCCCGACCTGAGAGCCTTTCGCTGTGCCCTTAAAACATAGTTATTTGAGCAAGCCGATCTATACCCATGAGAAGTATTTTTTAATTTTGATTGGAATTATCATTTTAAATTCTTAAATTTATTGTTGGTTAAATTCTAATTTAATTTTTATTTTAATTTTTGTACTGTATGTTTTTACTGCCCTGTAAACTGCCCTGAGCCCCTTTGGGAGAAGGGCGGGATATAAAACTAATTAAACTTAAACTTAAAACCATTACAGTTAAAAGAGAATGAAAGGGAGCAAAAAGAAAGAATAGAACGGGAAGAAGCTAGAGCAAAAGAACAGAGAGAAATAAGAATCACTAGAACTACTAGACCAATCTATAAGTAAAAAGATGGAAGAAAAAATTACTTTAATGTCAGTCAGTGTTAATGGTTTGAACTCTGCAGTGGAAAGGAAATTTTTTTTCAAAAAATTAAAAGAAATGAATTTAGATTTATCTCCAGGAAGTACATATTAAAAAGGACCACTATAAACTATTGGGAAACCCTAAAATAGGGGAACTATACACCTCATTAGCACAGCAGAAAAAGAGGGTGGCCCTCTTCATCAAAGAATCCATAGAATCAAAACAAATTTATAAAGATGAAGAGGGGAGAATTTTGATAGTAGAAGTAATCATGAATTATAAATGGACACTATTACCAGTAATATACCAAATACTAACCAAGAAGGTTTTCTCATGAACAATTACATAAAAAAATTACAGAAACAGAATATAACAACATCTGTATTGTGGGAGATTTTAAGGCAATTGTTGGTGTAAAATTACATCAATAATTACAAAAATAACAAAACAAATAAAAAAGCTAGGAGAACTTTACCAAAGACACTTTTTAAAATGATGGAGGAATTGGGGATTAAAGATGCTTGGAGGGAATTAAAACCAGAGAAAAAACAATATACTTTCTACTCAAATATGCATAAATCATGGTCAAGAATTGACATGACATGGATGTTACTGGAACTGCAAGAGAATATATAAGAAGTAGATGTGGAGTCAAGTATTTGGGCAGACCATAACCCAATAAAAGTTAAATGGAAAGGACGAACAAGAAAACCAAGATGGACATTAAAGCAGTCAGCATTGGAAGATAAAGAGTTTATACAGAAAACAGAAAAGGCAACAGAGTTCTTTAAAAAGAATAAAAATGGAGAAACATCCCAGCAAAATGTATGGGATACTGCCAAAGCATATTTCATGAGATTAGCAATCTCCTATATAGGAAGGAAAAATAAGGAGAAGAAAAGACAAAAGGAATTGGAAGAATATAAAAGGCTTGAATTGGAATTACAGAGACCCACAAAAGATAAATGGCAAAAATAAATCGCCATACCATAAACAAACAGCAAAGGTGATTATAAATGGTGATATGACTGAGAATTTCAACATAATGAAAGGTACAAGGCAAGGTTGTCCTTATCCCCACTGTTATATTAACCTTACAGGTATTAGCCAGAAATGTCAGACAAGATAGTGAAATAAAAGGTATGAGAATTAAGAAGGAGGAGTATAAGTTAAAGGCCTTTGCTGATGACTTGGTGTTTATTTTAGAAGACCCACAGGAAACAAAACCTAAATTAATTACAAAGATAGAAGAATATGGGGTGGTTGCAGGATTGAAAATAAATAGAGAAAATGAAAATATTGGTTAAAAACTTTACAGATAAATAGAAGAGAGAATTTACAAGAATGATGAATATGCAAATTGTAAAGAAAGTTAAATATTTAGGGGTTCAATTAACAGTAAGATGTGTATCCCTCAAAGAAGATAACTACGATAAACTGAAAGCATAAATGAAAATGGATTTGGAAAATTGGAAAAATCTACAATTGTCCCTATTGGGTAGAATAGCTACAATTAAGATGAATATTCTGCAGAGATTATTGTATCTGTTTCAGACGATCCCAGTAAAACTGGGAGGAAAATATTTCAAAGAATTAAATAAGATAAAATTTGTATGGCAAGGAAAAAAAGTGAGAATAAAATTATTACAAGATGTTAAAAGTAGAGGAGGTTTTAATCTTCCGGATTGAGAGTTATACTACCAAGCATCGGCACTTACATGGGTGAAAGAGTGGGTTAATTTGAGGAACACAAGGCTATTAACACTGGAAGATCATGATCTGCAACTGGGATGGCATGCATTTATGGAACGAGAAGGGTAAGATACATAGCTATTTCCAGAGGCATTATATTAGAAATGCATTACTGCTAGTATGGACCAAAGTCAAAGAGCAACACTACCTGAAAGTGCCAGTATGGTTATCCATAATGGAGGCATCTTATAAATATGGATAAAATCATAAGATATAAGGACATACTAAATGAAATGGGAGAACTAAAAACAAAACAAGAACTAAAAAGATTAGAGATTGACCTATCATGGTGGCTACAATTACAGATACAATGCAGATATGAAAAAGATAGGAAGGCATATGGGTTTTATAAGAAACCAAATGAGCTAGATCAGATTCTAATGGGACCAGATAAAAATTAATTAACAAGATATACAATTATTTATTAACTATCAAATTGTAAAAGAAACTATGATAATTTGGGCTAAGAATTTTGGCTATGCAGTAGATTTGGACAGGTAGCAGAAATTATGGAATAGAAATTATAAGCTTACAATGTCAACAGCGTATAAAGAAAATCTCTATAAAATATTTTATAGATGGCACTATTCACCTGCAAGAATAACAAATATGTATAAAAATAAATCTGGGCCTTGGTGGCTCAGTCTGTTAATTGCCTGCACTTAAGTTCCAGCTGCCTACAACTGCTGTAGGCTCGAATCCCACCAGGCTCAAGGTTGACTCAGCCTTCCATCCTCTCGGGTAGGTAAATTGAGGACCCAAGATTGTTGGGGGCAATTAGCTGACCTTGTAAAAATGCCACTTAGTAATAAGCAGGCATATACAATGGAATGAAGGCTATTGCTGAGCACACTGGGTTGTATCCCAAAAATTGTAAGCCGCCCTGAGTCTCTGGAGAAGGGCAGCATATAAATGTAATTTTTAAAAAAATGTTGGAAATGTAACCAAACACCAGGTTCATATTATCATTTATGATATACGTGTCCCAAAGCAAAAAAATATTGGAAGAAAATTCACATATGGCTGGAAACTATGACAAAACAACACATAAACTTGAAACCAGAGACATTCCTGTTGGGCATGCTACCAGAAAACTATAATAAATACATATTTAATTTTACATATTCTAACAGTAGCCCAGGATTGTATACACACAATACTGGAAAAATGAAGAAACCCCTACGGATGGTAGTATAATCAAAAAGATTCTGGAATGTGCAGAAATGGATAGGTTAACTCTAAAAATTAAAGAAAAAGAAGATTTGGAATATTTTATAACATGGGGACTTTTCTACAAATGGCTAGTAGATAGATACAGAGGTTAGATGAGTGCATTTATGTGAAAATATGGACTACATGGGAAAGAAAAACTGACTAATAAATATTTTGATGGTTATATAACTGATGTCAATATGGAAGATAGTATACTTTCTAATAATGATTGATATTATATATATTTGTATGTACATCATTATAATGATTATGATTATTTTTATATTTTAACACTTTGGATACCTAGAAAACACATGGTTCAATATAAAAATGGAATTTGTGATACAAAACAATAAAAATATTTATTTAAAAAAACTCATTAAAGACAAAAGGGAGAACAAACCCAAGTGCAGCCAGTCTCTGAAATGGACTCTGGAATGCCAGGCAGCCTTTGAGAAGCTTAAACAGCTGTTTGCAACTGAACTGGTTTTGAAGCATCCCAACCTGAATGCTCCCTTTGTCATCCAAGATGACGCTAGTGATGTGGCTGTGGGGGCTGTGTTGTTACAGAAAAATGAGAGTGGGCAACTGCAGTCCTATGCTTATACCGCTAGGAAACTATCAGACTGAACAAAAGGTGGGCGGTGTGGGAGAAGGAGGCCTATGTGGTGCGCTGGGCACTTGTAGCCTTGAGACACTTCCTTGAAGGGAGCAAGGTGCTGTTCAAAGTATACCAGAGAGCCAGAGGCTGAGGGATTTGGGAAAGAGACACAATTCCAAGGCTGCTGGGCATTTTCACTTTGGTCAAAAGGCAGTTTTGGTGTCTGTCTCTGAAAAGACATTGAAAGTTATGTGGTGAGCTGCCCTGTCTGCGTTTCAGCCAGGCAATGGCAAGGGAAAACCCCAGGAGTCCTCCAAACCAGGGGTCACCAAACTTTTGGACCTCAGGGACCCCCAAACTCATAATTTTAAATCCCAGGGACCACTAATATGAATTTTGACTGACGGTGGCTTGCTGATGTTGGTGGGAGAGAGAGATCTGATCTAACATCTCTCTCTCCCTCTCTCTCCCCCCACTCTCTCATACACACACAAACACACAGAGGCAGAGGTGGGATTCAAACTTCTTAACAACCGGTTCTGTGGGCATGGCCTAATTTGGTGGTCATGTAACTGGCTGGACATGGCTTGTATGTAAATATTATAAATATTTATGTAATTTTTTTTTTAAAAAAGAGCAACTTTTACCCAAAATCAGGCAAAGCAGGCAGGCAGATTGAGTTGCTCACAGAATCACAGATTCATTCAGAGATCTATCTATCTGGCATTGGCTACCTGAGTCTGTCACATAAAATTTACTTGCAGTAAAAGGCGAAAGATTTATACGATCTGAAGAGAAACCCGAGTATTAGGACTGAAGGTATTTATAAAAAGCAAACTGAATTAGATAAAATTTTGATGGGTACGAATGAAAAAGTGATTAAAAAACTTTATGGCCATTTATTAGAAGTTAGAATGGAAGAGGAGCAGGTTAAGGAAACAATGATTGCTTGGGGGAAAAATTTTGGTTATGGCATAGATTTAGAGAGATGGCAAACACTATGGGATCAGAATTATAAAATGACAATGTCAACTGCATATAAAGAAAATTTGTATAAGATGTTTTACAGGTGGCACCTATCCCGAGAAGGATCGCAAGAATGTTTAAGGACCAATCGGATAAGTGTTGGAAATGTCATCAGATACCTGGCTCCTACTACCACGTGATGGACTTGTGCTGATGCTAAAAGATACTGGACTAAAATCCACATGTGGTTGGAAAAAATGACACAACAACATATAGACCTGAAACCCGAGATATTCCTATTGGGAATTGTACCAGAGACACTTAACAAAGAACTGAAATATTTGATTGTTAATGTACTGACAGCTGCCAGAATTGTATTTGCTAAAAATTGGAGAAATGATAAGACACCTAGGAGGAAGTGATTAAGAAGATTTTGGACTGTGCCGAAATGAGTAGATTAACATTTGAAATCAGGGATCAAGAAGAAAAGCAGTTTTATAAGATATGGAATATGTTCTATCAGTGGTTAGATAAAAAAGTTTGGTAATATATGGAATATAAAGATAGATAGAACTGTTGAAACAACATAGAGATTATAATATGGTAGAGGATTAATAATAATGACTATAGTTATTCTTTTCTGCAATAGTGAGTATGAATAATGAGGAGAAGGCACTGTGATTTTTGACCGACCGACACACTTGGAATTGATATGGAGTTATGTGTTGTATGTTTGTTTGTTATGTTTTTTTTTGGAAAAATAAAACCTTTTTATATAAAAAATTTTTACTTGCAGTGAGTCTGCACTGAATAATAGAAGCTTCAGTCCTAAGGAAGGTTTGGCTCTGCTTAAAAGAAGAGCTGAAAATCTAAAGACTCTAGAAAGCAAGAAATCCGATGATTTACTGCTTTCTAGCTAATCTAAATCTCCCAGCACAGCAGAACAGCTGATGGTTGGGGTGAAAAAAAGGAAAAACAGCAACTTAGCAGGCAAGTTTGCCAGGTTAAGGAGTGAATGGGTGGGGAGGATTCCCACAGGCCATGTGGGCAGCTGTGCAGCCTGGATTAATTGCTCTGCAGTTGACATTTCTCTGCAGACCACCAAATTGCAGACCACCAGCTCTGCAGCCCACCAGTGGGCCATGGCCCACCAGTTGGCGACCACTGCTCCAAACCATGGCAGAACCTTCAGTACCATGGAGAGAGGTCTCCATGGATTTTCATGTGGCGCTCCCTGAAAGATACAGGTGAAAACGTTCATTTATTTCAGTTAATGCAACTTAAAAGGTGAAACTAATATATGAGATAGACTCATGACATGCAAAGCAAGATAGTTCAAGCTGTGATTTGTCATAATTGTGATAATTATGGCTTACAGCTCATGAAAACCCCAAATCCACAATCTCAGAAAATTAGAATATTCTGAAAAGGTGCAATATTCTAGGCTCAAAGTGTCCCACTCTAATCAGCTAATTAAGCCATAGCATCTGCAAAGGGTTCCTGAGCCTTTAAATGGTCTCTCAGTCTGGTTCAGTAGGAATCACAATCATGGGAAAGACTGATGACCTGACAGTTGTGCAGAAAACCATCATTGACACCCTCCATAAGGAGGGAAAGCCTCAAAAGGTAATTGCAAAAGAAGTTGGATGTTCCCAAAGTGCTGTATCAAAGCACATTAATAGAAAGTTATGTGGAAGGGAAAAGTGTGGAAGAAAAGGTGCACAAGCAGCAGGGATGACCGCAGCCTGGAGAGGATTGTCAGGAAAAGGCCATTCAAAAGTGTTGGGGACTTTCACAAGGAGTGGACTGAGGCTGGAGTCAGTGCATCAAGAGCCACCACACACAGACGGATCCTGGACATGGGCTTCAAATGTCGTATTCCTCTTGTCAAGCCGCTCCTGAACAACAAACAACATCAGAAGCATCTTACCTGGGCTAAAGAAAAACAGACCTGGTCTGTTGCTCAGTGGTCCAAAGTCCTCTTTTCTGATGACAGCAACTTTTGCATCTCATTTGAAAACCAAGGACTCAGAGTATGGAGGAAGAATGGAGAGGCACACACTGCAAGATGCTTGAAGTCCAGTATGAAGTTTCCACAGTCTGTGTTGATCTGCTGGTGTTGATCCACTGTGCTTTATTAAGTCCAGGGTCAACACAGTCTTCTACCAGGAGATTTTGGAGCACTTCATGCTTCCTTCCACAGACGAGCTTTATGGGGATGCTGACTTCATTTTCCAGCAGGACTTGGCACCTGCCCACACTGCCAAAAGCACCAAAACCTGGTTCAATGACCGTGGGATTACTGTGCTTGATTGGCCAGCAAACTCGCCTGACCTGAACCCCATAGAGAATCTATGGGGCACTGCCAAGAGAAAGATGAGAGACATGAGACCCAACAGTGCAGAGGAGCTGAAGGCTGCTATTGAAGCATCCTGGTCTTCCATAACACCTCAGCAGTGCCACGGGCTGATAGCTTCCATGCCACGCCACATTGAGGCAGTAATTGCTGCAAAAGGAACCCAAACCAAGTACTGAGTACATATGCATGCTTATACTTTTCAGAGGTCCGATATTGTTCTATGTACAATCCTTGTTTTATTGATTGCATGTAATATTCTAATTTTCTGAGATTGTGGATTTGGGGTTTTCATGAGCTGTAAGCCATAATCATCACAATTATGACAAATCACGGCTTGAACTATCTTGCTTTGCATGTAATGGGTCTATCTCATATATTAGTTTCACCTTTTAAGTTGCATTACTGAAATAAATGAACTTTTGCATGATATTCTAATTTTTCGAGTTTCACCTGTATATGGATGATGATAACTGATTTATTTTCTAAGCAAGTGCCCTTGTCCCGTCAGAAGACTCTAATCTATTCCTACATCATGTCTACCAATTGCATGGAGTACCCCTATGCATTATTTCAGGCAGGGGTTGCAATTCATCTCAAAATTCTGCAGATCCTTTTTATAACTATTTGGGACTGAATCAGAACAGAGCTGGAAGGGATCTTGGAAGCCTTCTAGTCTAGCTCCCTGCTCAAGCAGAAGATCCTATAGGACATTTCAGACAAGTGACTGCCCAGTCTCTTCTTAAAAACTTCCATTGATGGAGCGGCCATGATGTCTGAAGGTAAGCTGTTCCAACTGGTGAATTGTCCTGGCTGATGGGAAGTTTCTCCTCAATACAGGTTGCTTCTCTCCTTGATTAGTTTCCATCCATTGTTTCTTATCCTGCCCTCTGATGCTTTGGAAAATAAAATGACCCCTTCCTCTTTGTGGGAGCCTCTCAAATACTGGAATACTGCTATCATGTCCCACCTAGTCCTTCTTTTCTCTTGACTAGCCAAACCCGAACCCTGCAACTGTTCTTTATATGTTTTTGTCTCCATGCCTTTAATCATTTTAGTTGCTGTCCTTTGCACTTTTTCCAAAGTCTCAACATCTTTTTTGTAATGTGGTGACCAAAACTGGATGCAGTATTCCAGATGTGGTCTTATTAAGGCTTTATGAATCGATACTAATACTTCACATGATTTTGATTCTTTGCCTTTGTTTATACAACCAATGATTGCATTAGTTTTTCTGGCTGCTGCTGCACACTGCTGACTCATGTTTAAATGATTGTCCAGTAAGACTCCAAGTTTCCTCTCACAGTTACTATTTTTGAGCTAGGTTTCACCTAATCTGCACTTGTACCTTTTGTTTTTCCTGCCCAGGTATAAAACCTTGCTTTTCTCCTCATTAAATTTCATTTTGTTGGGTAGGACCCATTGTTCAGGGGCTTAGCTCAAATCATGTCCCCCAAATGAATAGAGCAGTGATGGGATTCAAATTTTTTTACTACCGATTCTGTGGGCGTGGCTTGGTGGGCATGGCATGGTTTGGTGGGTGTGGCTTGGTGGGTGTGGCAGGGGAGGGATACTGCAAGGATACTGCAAAATCTCCATTCCCACCCCACTGCAGAGGAAGGACACTGTAAAATCTCCATTCCCTCCCCACTCCTGGGGGAAGGTTACCACTGGTTCTCCGAACTACTCAAAATTTCTGCTACCAGTTCTCCAGAACTGGTCAGAACTGCTGAATACCACCTCTAGAATAGAAGGTGGACATGCAAATTCAGTACCGGAACAGTACCTCAGATTTATATCAACAAAGACTGGGGAGAATGTTTTCGGAAAACGACTGACTCGACTTATCAGGAGGATTTTAAACTAAAATTGAGGGGGGAGAGTGACCAATCACCAGGAGCTAATTCCAAGCAAAAACCTAGAAAACAAGTCAAATAATGAGATAAGAAGGGATGGCGAGGAGGACAAACTCAAATACCAAATAAGAGACATAGGAAGCTTACCCAGAGTTAGACATAAAGACCTCAAGTCATTATGCACAAATGCACAAAGTCTGGGGAACAAACAAGGTGAACTCGAACTACTGATACATGAAGGTAGATACGATATAGTTGAAATAACAGAAACTTGGTGGGATAAAACCCATGACTGGAACATACTGATAGAAGAATACAAACTATTCAGAAAACCCAGACCCCATAAAAGAAGAGGTAGAGTTACACTGTATGTAAAGGACCATTATATTGCTATAGAAATGCATGAAACCAAAGACAAAAACCTCTAGAATGTATATGGGTCAATATAAAAGGGGAAAAAAGAATGTCATTGCCATAGGTGTATACTACAGGCCACCCAACCAAGCAGAAAAAATAGATGTACTTTTTGCCAATCAACTAACAAATATATGTAAGAAACACACTACAACTGGAAGACTAATTCTGCATCAACTGCAAGACTGAACAGGTTCCTGACCAACCAGACTTAATAGCAGTAACTGTGAGAGGGATCTTGGAGTCTTAGTGGACAACCAGCTAAATATGAGCCAGCAGTGTGCAGAGGCAGCCAAAAAAGCCAATGCATTCCTAAGTTGCATTAACAGAGGATACAATCAAGATCAAGTGAGGTACTAATACCACTCTATAAAGCCTTAGTAAGACCACACCTAGAGTACTGCATCCTTTTGGTCACCACACTATAAAAAGATGTTGAGACTCTAGAAAAAGTGCAGAGAAGAGCCACCAGGATGATTAGGGGATTGGAGACAAAACATATGAAGAACAGTTACAGGAACTGGGCATGGCTAGTCTAGTGAAGAGAAGGACCAGGGGAGACATGATAACAGTGTTCCAATATTTGAGGGGCTGCCACAGAGAGAAGAGGGTCACACTATTTTTATTTATTTTTTATTTATTTATTTGATTAGTCAATTGCTTACAAGATAATAGGTATAAGTACAAACATAGTTACAAATACATGGATACATATATGAAAATAAAAGAAACAATAGGACAGGGACGGTAGGCACTTTGGTGCGCTTATGCACGCCCCAAAGGGTCTGTCGATCAAAGCATCTGAAAGCCAGACAAGGAATAATGGATGGAAACTGAACAAGGAGAGAAGTAAGGAGAGATTTTCTGACAGTGAGAACAATCAACCAATGTAACAGTTTGCCTTCGGAAGTTGTGGGAGCTTCATCATTTGAGACTTTCAAGAAGAGATTGGATTGCCATTTGTCAGAAATGGTAGGGTCTCCTGCTTGGGTGGGGGGTTAGACTAGATGAACTACAAGGTCCCTTCCAATTCTATTAATCTGTTAAATATCTAATCTAATGAAGAGAAGGACTAGAGGTGATATGACAGCAGGTTTCCAGTATTTGACAAGCTCTCACAAAGAACAAGGGTTGAACTATTCTGCAAAACTTCTTAGGGCAGGAGAAGACGTATAATGGGTGGAAGATCATTAAAAAGAAACCCAAGCTTGCAATAAGGAGAAATTTCCTGAGAGAACAATTAATCAATGGAATTGCTTTTCTTTAGAAACTGTGGGTATTGCATCATTGGGGATTTTCAAGAAGAGATTAGACAGCCATTTGTCTGGAATGGTATAAAGTATCTTACTCAAGATGGGGACGGACTAGAAATCCTCCAAAGTCCCTTCCAATCCTCTTATTCCATATCCTAGTTCACAGAAGTTGGAGGGAACCATGACACCAGAAATCCTTTGGAGTGGATGGATACAAATCAAGTAGAAATAAATAAAAGGAAATGTGAAAATAAAAAAAAAACCCTCCCTGCATTTCAGAGAGAATTATTTGGACATATACAATAAGACACCCAACACCCAACCACAGAATGTCTAAATTTATAAAGTAATTTATGTCTGTATAGTTTTGACCAAGTTTGTATTACTAGGAATCACATAAATGCATATGTAAAAGAGCAAGCACATTAAGCACACATATAATATCTCTTCAGAATGCAGTTAACTAGAGACCAGATTTCACCCTGTCATTCTGCAGTCTGGAACCAATAACCCGCATCCCTCACCCCAATGCCTGCTTCATTTCACAGTGAAAATTTCTCTTCCATTTCTAATAGCATGCCAGAGGATAAACTGGGTAGAAAAAAATGGTAAATTTAAGTTATTTGACCTAATTCCAACCAAATATCATGCTTGCAGATAGAAGTAGGTCAGAGATGAGCATGCATGGCTGCATAAATAACAGAAACAATGGAATGGCAAAAGTCTTTCCATCTAAGTAGGTCTTCTGGTTTGAAACAATGACTATTTTTCTCTGGTCTTTCATCAGCCTTCAGTAATTTATCACTGAATTTTCTTATTACAGCACTTTAAAGGTTTTGGAATATTTTGGTATGCATAAAGACATGCTAGTGAGCTGGTATGCCTTCCTGAATAATACTAATAAAATAATTGTCCTTTACAGGATTACATCAAAATGTCTGTCTTGGGTGTGGGCCAACCAGGTGCTTTCATAAGCAGAGCAAATCAGAGGCCATCATCCCATGCTCCTCAGGCACATTACTTATGGATTTTCTAATGATCACCTTTAAAGTTGTAGGCCTTGTCCTCTTTCAAAGCCAAATCACTGATCATCCCCATCACGTTAGTGAATTTCATATTAAAAATGTATACCAACAAGCAACAAAGGTGTCACAAGTCTGGCCAAATCAATCAACTGACAATTAGATTGCATGCCTGAAAGCAGAGTGTTTCAGAGAACGTAATGTCACTGCATACTGAAAATACCTTATGCCATTTCAAAGTTAGTAACAAATGTCCCCGTTATCCTATTGTAAGTGCACTCCTTGGAGAGCTAGGAGAAAACAGCAGATCTTTTTAATTGAGACTGTGAATCTCTGCCCAGAAAAACCACTTTCCATTTCATATACCTGGGGAAAGTGATGGTAGTTTATTGATTGTCCTTGCATATTTTTCTCGTTATCAGACTTCAGTATTCTAAAATTTATGAAGGAAAAAGATTTTCATCAGGTGGACTAAATCAATCATGATGATTTAATGAGTATCTTTCTGATCCTAATATTCCTTTACTTGAATTGATTGAATGAGGGAGGACAGAATAATTATACTGACACATCTCATGTTGGATGTCTGTTTATGAAGTGAATAAAACAGGGAGCAAACTTTGATGTTATTTGTTTACTCTGAAACCCTTTATGTACCAGAACATATACCAAGTTTTAATGAAATTCAGTAGCAAACAAGTTTTATGTGAAATAACACATTTTTAAACAACATAATCTAATATAAACTAATACATGACTGAAAAAT
This sequence comes from Naja naja, assembly GCA_009733165.1. Taxonomy (NCBI): domain Eukaryota; kingdom Metazoa; phylum Chordata; class Lepidosauria; order Squamata; family Elapidae; genus Naja; species Naja naja. Next base: position 119,409,057 of record CM019150.1, on the reverse strand, counting down.
GCTGTTATTCAAAACAAAATATTGAAACACTAATGTGATTTTTGAAAACTGTATGTAACAATATTAAAAATTATGAGGAATTTCAAATGATTTTGGTGATATTACCTTATTGTTTCCTGGAGAAGACGTATATGTGGTAGCATTCCTTTCCAACATAAGTTATCAACATTAAACCTGTATTATCTGAAGATAATACAATGTAGAATATGTCTTATCATTTAAAATTTCAATGATGTCTATAAATATTTTTTTACATTAGGGACTTTAGGAAGAAAGGGAAGATTATGTAAATCAACACACAAAAAAAATCAAATTTATCTTCACCTAACAGAAAAATTCTGAAAGTGGTTGGAATGAATGTGGCTCCACCCCAACTTAGGTAAGTAACCCCAATAACTCTCAAATGTCATTTGAGAGGAGACCTTTTTTTGGCAAGAAAACCAAGGCTTCCGCTTTATGCAAGGAGAACCAATAAAATAAAACATATATTGTTCTTTTGCAAGTTTGCACAAAATTCAACTAAAAACATGAAATATTCTGTTTCTGCTGTGGCCAAGTTTGTGTAGAATTTCTTCACAATACTCTCATCATAATTTTAAGATGACCTAAAATAAGATTATGCTGATTCTAGACTGTTAAGAATTTTTTACACAAAAGCATGGGAAAAATAAAAACAAAACAATTAAACAAATGCAGCAAATTAAAAAAAATCTTTTCCTATCTCCACATCTCTATAATGTATGCACACAAAATATGGCACATAACAATTAACTTCAAATGGGGAAAGGAATAATCTTTATTTAGCCAAATTCAAGGGAGGGGAGAATGAAAGTGGGCACAACTAGAAAGGAATAAGAAACTGAAATGTATTTACATTCTCTTGAGAGGCCCATATTAGGAATGTGAATGATGCCCACATAAGCTTGTAAAAATGCCATTTCCAGCAAGTATTAATCAACCCCTTCAGTGTCAAAACAAGCTTGCTCTGTTAGTTCAACTTCTGTTCTGCGCCAGGGGCAGTGGGAAGGCCAGAGCTCAGCAGGCATGCTTGGGTAGGATTGTCACACGCTCCTGTTCCCCACCTCCTATGCTGTCCAATGATTCCAGCCTGCTCAGGCGCTCCTGGCTTTTTCCAAGGACCCTTTCTAGTTGTCCATGAAGTGCCTGGATCTTCTCCAGTTCTACTTGAAGGATTTGTTCTTGTCTAGAGTTGGTGAGGCAAAGCACAAAAGAAAGATTAGGACAAGGTGTACCAACTTGTTCTGAACACAATATGGATCCTACAATTTGTAACAATGTCACTATTGTACTGACATGAAGAGTGGAAAATTATAGGCATACAAACAGACTTCCCACCCCAATCCTTTTCAGCACTGTCAATCAACAATCCTTTTTAGATATGCAATGAGTAATAGGAAAATATATGCCAATCTTTTTTTGCAACTAGAAAATGGGAATAAATTATCTTCCTCACCTGTCAGGGTGAGCATGAAACTTCACCAAATCCCAATAGAGTTGCTTTTCTACTTTCAGAGTTTCATTCAGCTGCTTCTTTTCTGCTACTAAGCCCTCCAACATCACCAGTAGCTGCAACATAAACAGTCCACTTCAGTTGGCAATAAATGTAGATTTTATTGCTTACATTTATGTTTGCTACAAGTCCCCTATTGGCTTTTGGTGACTGCCCGAACTAGTTCCTGCAGTTTTCTTGTCAGGTTTTTGAAAGTGGTTTACTGTGGCTTTCCTCCTGGGAATGAGAGAGGGACTGGTGCAGAGTCATCCAGCTGACTTTGTGCTTAAGATAGGAATCATTCATAATCTTTAGCCTGATGTATACCAAAGTAGCTCTCAATGTATCTCAGCAATACCATAAAAATAATAACACAATATACAGAATCCCATTTCCTTTGAACAAAGGCAGGACAGAAGCTTAAGTCATGCTGGCTTGAATTCCTCATATGACACCTACCTGCTGCCTCTTGTCTCTTATGGCTTCCTGTCCCTGTGCTTCCATTTTTGCTACCTTTTCCTGAAGCATCAAAACTTCTTGAGTAAGTCGTTCAATTGCTGGTATTTCTTCAGGGTCAATCAACTGCATCTGCAAGTCCTGAAAAAGAACAAGAATATGTCCTGCAGAATTAAAGAAAGAAACTCAGTACAGTATTATGGAACTTGCATCTTGACAGAGGAAAACAACATTGCTCAAAAATTTAATGATATTATTAATTTCCAAAGAAAAAGCTTTCAAATTAAAAATCTAGCACAGGTCTGGGATTAAAGACAAAACAAACAGGTCTGGTTTATATTAAAATCATACTGTTTATAACTATATATATTAATATTAAAATGTAAATTTTCTATTTTCTAGAACAAAGATGAAGAAACAGGAAATCAGTGCAATTTGCTCACTACTACAAACACTATAAAATCTGCAGGAAGACAAAACTGAAAATATTTTTGTAAGCAATCTAACCTTAATTAGTTCTTCTTTGATCTGGGTACTTCTAGTAAGAGATTCAATATCAGAGGATTGAACTTGAAGCTCCTCCTCTTGGGAAGCCACCACAGACTGAAGAGTAGAGAGTTTCAACTATGGGGTTGAGATAGGAGAAAACAAATGAAGATAATGTTGTACCCAGTAATCCCCAAATCCTTTGATAGACCAACATTTGGCACAATGTGTCAGAGTATATTCATGAACTGGAATAGAGCATGGTAACAAGGTCAGCCAATGAATAGGCATAGCAACTAAGTCAGCCAATGAGAACTGTTTGGAAACTGAAACTAGAAGTAGCCTAGGAAACTGAAACTAGAAGTAGCCTAGGTGTGGCTCTATATTAAGCTCTGCAGCTATGTTGAGCTCTGAGTCTGTCTGTTGAAAATGAAACTGTTTCTCTCCTCTGTTTGCCTGCTGAACTAAAGAGAAACTGATGTCTGTTTCTGTGTGCTACTGAAGTTACTTACAACATGTTTCTGTCTGAGTTTGCTCCATGTTGGGGAAATCTACAACTGGTTTGTAAATTCTACTTATTACGTTTATAAAAATGTTAAATGAAGCATCAGCCATCTGTGTTTATTTTTCTGCTGCTGAATTATCACTGCAAAACTCTGAACACAATGATCTTTCCTATAATGGGATTTTGGATCCTATGGTCTTAAGAGTTCAGAGCTATCTTCCTTTGATTGGAAGAACAGGTGTTAGGCATTAAACACTATTTTAACCAAGCTAAAAATTGAGCTGCAGATTCCACTGTTCTATGGGTCTCATAAAAGGAAGAGAAACTGGCTTGGAGAAAGTGCTCCATAAAAAACAAAACCATTTATGTCTCTGGAACATTAAAGCCAATGTATGGAATAAAGCCACTTCCTAGAAATGTGGAACCCAATAAAGTTGAAAGTTGACCTAGTTTCAAATGTAAGGCCACTGCTATACTCACAAAGTCATTCACACTCAAGAGTGAGAAGCAGCCCCCTCCACCCACACAAAGTCACACATTTCCCAGGTTTCTGTGGTGTTTTGCTCTGGGGGAATGGCTGCTTCATGCCCCACTGTGGAACCTTCCCAGGTGTTTTGTGCTTCCTGGGCAAGGGGCTTTTTTATTGTGCTACTGGACCAGACTAGAATAGCTACAGCTTCTTTCTCTGGCCTTCCTGGGCTTATGCTGCAGCACCCATACTGCACTAGATCTCTCAGGGACTCCCTCACCTCCTAAGGCACCTGTGCTTTGTATTAATTTAACAGCTGCATCAGGGAGAGCAGGATGTGAGTGCCATTAAGTGATACCATTTCTCTTAACAGCCATCACCACTTGTGACTGTAAGGGGCAATTGTAATTACAGTCATATCTTGAGGATTAAATGTACTACTAGTAAATTGTTTTTATGTGTTAAAAGTGATCTGTAAATATTTCAGGGTTCCTCAAACTTACCATGCTTTCTCTTTCTTTTTGTGTCAACAATTCAAGATCCTCTTTTGCTTTAGTAAGCTCCCTCTCAAGTCTAGCAGTCGTTTGCAAATCATCTGAAGAGAAAGTAAAGCAATTTTAGACAAACATTATATAACAGATGGATAAGACTGTTCAGAAATTGTTTATGGACCAACCTTTATCCCTCCTGGATTCATTATCATCTCTATTAGAAATCATGGCTGGGATATTCATGGTAGAATCTTCTTGCCTTGGTGCCTTAGAATAAAAATGTGCATACTTGGTTGGCAGCAGCTGTAACTGTGGGCTGGCCAAATTTTGATCATTTGACTGCAGGGTACTGCTAACATCAAGAACCAGTTGTAAGTCAATTTTTTCCAGCCTAATCGTAACTTTGATCAATCACTGAACTGACAATCGGGACTACCTGTAAAGTTGGGTTTGTGTTCTTTATTTTTTATAAGCTCATGCCATTTCCAAAGAATTAATGTACTGTTTTAACTGTCCATAACCCAACCACTTATTAGCCTATTCTAGAAAGGCTTCCTTTATTGACTGAAGCTGACAGACCTACATAGCATTTCCCCTTTTTCAAAGATGGACCTATTACTACTCAAATCATCTATTCTATATACATTCTGAAGGGCAACAATGTTGACTAGTACCCAAAATTTTTGCTTAGATACAGATCTCTATTTTTAATTACCATTTGTTGCCATTCTTTCCTTTCAATTCAACCTTCACATCTATATAACAAAACTACTGCTCCTGCCTCTTGCCATCTGTGGCTTGCCTGATATTCATCTGTTTAACTATGCTGTCTCATAAACCCAAATACTCTTACATCAATAGAGCCCTCTTGTTGTACAAACGGAACAACAGACAACTCCATTTTCTGATGAAGAATTTGACTAATCAGTTGCTGATTCAGGATTTGCAGCTCAGAATTCTTCTCTGTAAGTACCTGTGCAATCTTCTTGGAATATATCTAATTATACAAGAAGGCCAGGAAAGAGAAAGGCAAGCATTAATAAATGGGTCACACAATAAAAATGTTCAATAGTATTTACATACATACCTATATTTATTGACTGGACAAATACAATTTGTTTGCAATTTCACAGAAAAATATAAAAATATTTTTGAGCATCACTAATTTAAAAGAAATCAAAATTATTAGGAAAATAAAAGTCAGCAATCAAAAACAAAGATTTAAAAGCTTACAAAAAATGAAAGAGAAGCTGCAAAATGGCCAAAAATATTTATTTTAGTATCAGTGTATGTTTTGATTACACTCATAGAAAAGGCCTTGAACCTATGCCTCATGATCAAATCAGCAACATAAAAGAATTTAGTTAGAATGGATAGCATAGTCACAGCACCTTTCTTGCGAGTTGATGAAAATACACTATCCACAGGCATTTACCATCTTCTTCATTCGGGCAGACAAAAAGAAGAAAAGCAGTATTTCATAGCCCTTGTTTTTCCAATATTTTTTTAAAATAATCTTCATTTCACAAAAAAGCATTTTTATAAAAAGTAAATAAAATAACATCAAATTCCCATCTAGCGAGAATAGATTTTGTTAGAATGACAGACAGACTATGGACCTATGAACATTCCATCAGAAGACTACTTGGGAAACCGCTGCTGAATACTCCAGGAATAGAATAATGGTGAAACAAGATTCTTGGTGTCAGCCTTCAAGATTTTCTTCCTTTGCTTTGCATCTTTCGGCTGTCATAAGTAACGGGGGAAGGAGGGGGGACATGGTTATGGGAAGCGAGCTGGAGGTTTTACAAAACAGAATTGCATAAGTTGGGAGGGGGGAAGTTTCTTACTTAAGTTTCTATCTTATGCTATGCACAGCCGCAGCTCTTTATCAAAATATGTCAAGGTCAATGGACAGAGGTCTCATCATCACCTGGAGATGCTCACATGATGTTATACACAACTTTTTATTGGGTGGACAAATTGAACCATTGTGGGTGGGAATGTTGGCATCACTTTGTATATGTGATTTGCGCGCTCATTCTCTCAGATTCAGAATCTTTTGTTGCTACCACTTGACTTCCAGTAAAAGATATCTTTTCTCTAATTAATGGAGTCTAAGTATTTCTTTCTTGGATTTTGAATGGAGCACCATCTGACACTTGGTTTTATTATGATTTTATTGTATCAGGCTCCTCAACCAATGAGTAAGTTTTCTTAGGATCCAAACAAGAATGGCCATCTTGTTTAAAGATGGCTGGATGGCCATCTATAGAGGAAGATAGATGGCAGGAAGCTAAACTAGATCATGTGCAAGATTCCTTTCCCCCTTTCCTTCTGTGATTCTATAATCAGACTGATTTTCTCATTCACAGTGTCCTACTTACATAACTTTGTTCTTCTCTAGTGTTCCATGCTTGAAGTAACTCCTCAAGCTCAGCTACTGGATCTACAACTTGCTGGCTCTTGTCCCATAGGAATTCTTTTATGATCTGATCTTTTTGCTGAAGGCGGAGGTGGAGGGCTTCTATGGTGTCCCTCTGTCCAGGCTCCAGGTTACAGAGCAGTGTTGCTGAAAGGGCCTGAGACAAGAGAAAGATAAGCCTGTAGGAAATCAGCCTTCTATCCCCTACACCTTTGTTGCTCCCCTAACTGGAAAACATTAATAACAATGCTCCATCAGCAGCATACTCAAAAAAGATAGCAAAATGCCTAAACTATATCTGCACCACTACAAAAACTACTTAACAAAATGGGGTAGAATGTCTTACGCATCCCAGCCACTGTGGTCTAAATCTCAGGATAGCCATTGTTCTCCAAGTCTTACATTGTTCATTCCTTTTTCTTCAGCTTCTTTCCTAACAAGCTGAACCACAAGTCTTACCTCTACTTCTTTGTTTCTGTCATGAAGCTTCTGGATAATCCTTTCTTGTTCAGATTGCCATTTCTGAGATTTTGCTTCTATATTCTTGATCAGCCATTGCAAATTCTGGTTGGCTGCTAAAAGCTTCTCCAGTTCCAGGTCCTTGGCTTTTAGCAAGCTCTCTAAACACTATTAAGGTAAACATGAATAACAAATAGCTCAAGATAAGACAAACCAAATCTGTTTCTGAATTTCCTGAGGTCCAAAACAGTATTAATTCCATCCCTTTTTATAGTTTTAAAGCCAATCACATTAGGATAAAGGATAAATTTATCCATGAAGCAAACATGCTGTATCCACCCAAGCTGAAATTCTATTTCTTACAACAGAAGAAGGGAATTTAATGCCCCCAGCTATTTTGGACTGTTACTTGTGCTATCCCCAACCATTGGCTATATTGGCTGGCATTCATGGCAGTTCAGCCCAAAATAACTAGGAATACTAGATTCTCTTCCCTAACTTACAAAGTTTTATTCAATCTTAGATAATTTATACATATAGTAAAAAAGGAATTTTATGTAGTATTAAAATCTTACAAAATGTTACAGTCGGGATAGGCATGCCAAGACAGATAAACTATTAGCCTGCTGACTTACCTATATACTGTAGAGCTGATCTAAAAATTAAGTATTAGGTGTGAACTTCTTTGATTCACCCTCAAGATATTGTTGTCAAAAACAACTGCATTTTACTTTCAATCTCACTAATTATTAGAAAGCTATGGCCTATAAAGTAACCAGAACAACTACCCTTATGGTGGCAATTTACCTGGATGGTAGCTTTGTTGCCAGAAATAACTTGATGTAAACCTTTCAGATCACAGTCTTGTTCTTTTATGGACAAATAAAGCTGGTTCAGTTCCTGTTCTCTGTCTTCAAGTGCACAGAACTTCTCCCCTATGGCTTGCTACAAGAGAATCCCATACACATCCCCAGAAAGAATTGCATGAATAACGAGAGGCAAAAAGTTAAAGACTCAGACTGAGGTCTTGCTGCAAAAGTCATGGCATTCTTAAATAAGCTTTACTTTCTCTGGGGTTTCCATATGTGGTTCAAGGAAAATATGTATTCAGCTCAAGGGGACACTGACAGGAGAAGGTTGCAAATAGATATTTTCTTGGGATCAAGCAGCTAGTAGTGCCATTCAAGCTGAAGCTTCTTTAAGGCGGCATTGGCAGGTGCAGTAAACATGTTCATACTTTTTCCATTTTGAATCTGACTTAGATATCTCTAAATTAGAGAAACACAGGACTCACTTAATTTAAAAAATTAAGTTGACATCTTATTCCTATATTCCACATAGAAAGAAAAGTAGTACACTGCCTCAAAGTCTATCCCAAACATTAAAAAAATAACCATCAAAAGATTTTCCTAGAAGCTTCTGCAAGTACCTCCAGGGCAGCATCTTTCTCTTTAATTAGTTGTTGCAATTTCTGTACTATTTTATCAGCAGTTGTAGAATTTTTGTCCAAATTCTGATGATACTCTAAAAGATCCTTAGATTCCTAGGATAACAGAATGCATATCAGAATCATCAATAATCTATAAGAAAACGTATACATTTTCTTCTATTAGAAAGCATCAGGGTATTTTTGGTTACACAACAGAATTAGATAAATGGCAGAAATTGTGAGATACAAATTATAAATTAACAATGTCAACTGCATGTAAAGAAAATCTTTATAAAATGTTTTATAGATGGCACTTTTCACCCACAAGTTTGTCAAAAATGTTTAAGGAGATGTCCACTAAATGTTGGAAATGTCATCAGATATGTGGTTCGTATGTATCATATGTAGTGGACATGCCCAAAAGCAAAAAATTAAAATTAAAAAAATGGACAAAAATACACACATGGTTGGAAAAAATGATAAAGCAACATATAGATTTAAAACCAGAAATATTTCTGTTGGGCATTTTATTGAATAAGTATAACAAGGGGAATACATATATTAACTGCAGCTAGAATTGTATTTGCAAACAATGGAAAAGAGATCTCTATAGATGAAAATGTGATTAAAAATACTAGAATGTGCAGAAATGGATAGACTAACACTTACAATTAAGGAAAAGGAAGAAACTGAATACTCTTTGACATGGGACTTATTTTATCAATGGTTAGCTAATAAAAACACAAGTTAGAAACATGTCAATGAAAGAAATGATATAAGGGAGGTTCGTTAAAATGGATAAGCAACTATTATTATTGTTATTATTATTATAGAACTAAAACCAATGTAATGAATACTTTTGTAAACATTTTGATTATTATTTCCTAAAAATATTTGCACCCAGACAACACACTGTTTAACTAAAAATGGAATTTTATATGTTATAAAATAAAATCATGTGTGTGTGTGTGTGTGTGTGTATCTACTGATTTTCATATAATCTTTTCAGGACCTAATATATTTTCCATAAGGTGTAACAAAAAATTTGTATTTTCACTGTAAAGTAAAAGTAAAGTAAAATAAACAGCGACTATTTTTACTGTTAACAGTTTCAATTTGTAAGTGACTGAAATGTTTTACTAGTTTTACATATTTCTGTGGATAATTAGGGAATTTCCATTTTAAAAAGATACATACACATTTCTTAATGAAACAAATAATTTTATATGTTTGGCTATACTTGTCAAAATACAATGGAAAATTCAGTTCTTCCCATTTCCCCATTTTTAGAGTACTTCAAACTTCCATTTCAGGTTAACAACCCTAACAGATTAATTAGATATTAGCGTATTACTCTATCTCTAATTATAATTTGTAAATAAGGTAAAAAGCACTGCTCCTAATGCACATTACTAAGGAATGCCTTCAAAATGTGAACGACCCCCGTTTTTTATTCTCTTGAAAGAAGTACCATTCTCTAAGGTAAGCTTACTTGATGACTATAATTTTGATAACTACAATTTTTTTAAAGTCCTATCAAACAATGTTTGCTAGATACTTATCAATGCATATACTTGATCCCTTCAAAAATTCTTAACACTGTATAAGAAAGAGTACAAACTTTATACAAGCCAAATGATTGTTTTAATAAAGTAAATAATAAAATATATTGTCTTAATAATGCTTTTCATCATGTTACTTGCCAGTCTGTGGCTGAACTGAAGCTAAATTCTCTTTTATGATAAACATTGTTGTTTATCATATTCCAGTACCTGATACAGAGGAGCTGGAAAGTTCTTCTCTTATAGCAAAAAAAAGCAGCTTTAAAAGTGATTTAGGGAAGATATTTTTCAGGAGAATAGCAAATCCACAAAATATGCTCTTGGGCATTTATTGATTATAGTTTTTAATTATTAAAACTTTTTGGCTTCTTTTCTTCTGCCACTCTAAGTTCCTAGAATGGCTTTAAAAGCCCATCCCTGTCTTCTTCTTACCTGTAGAAGCCATTCTTTGCAGGCTAGATTGTATGTCAAATCCTTAATTTTCTGGTCTTGTCTCTGCATCCTCAAAGATGTTCCTTTTTCTAAAGTACAACATTGCATGCTCTTGTTCTGTAGATTTGTTTTTAAGTGCTGAACAGTAGCAAAGAATTCCTAAAAGAAACAAAATCCCACTAGCTTTGAAGCAAATTAGGAAAAGAAAGCCCTTCACATGTCAAATAACAGAAAAATTGAGTTTAATTAGAACCCAAGATAAGACAGAAATATTTAAATCAAAATAAGGGAGAAACAGAAAATCATACTATTTGCCTGTTTCTTATTCTAGTCATAAGAGGAATTAATTCCCAAGAAAGGGAATTCAAACTTGTACACATCATGCACACAGTGGCCTTTTTTCAGGATAAATTAAAACCATCCTTGAGAGTCAGAAATGCCCCTAACCCATTGGATAATATTAGTTTCAACCAATAATTTAAACATGGCTAAGTTATAGCTAAATAAATGACCTGAGCAAGAAAACAGTGAAACACAGTTTGATGTGATAATGTTTTCATAAATGTAGACTGCCTTGCCATCTCCTGAAGATAAAATTTCTCACTGGTTTAAGGTAGTGACTAGAAATAAAAGTTAAAATAAACAAAAAATGGTAAGAGAACACCTATCTGATCTTGATGAATACAAATCACCGGGATCTGATGGATTACATCCCAGAGTTCTAAAGGAGCTGGCAGATGTCATCTCAGAACCACTGTACCACAACTTTCAAAAATCCTGGAGTACCAGAGAACTACCAGAGGACTGGAAAAGAGCTGATGTGGTTCCCATCTTCAAAAAAGGAGGAAAAAAACAGACCCAGGAAACTACAGACTAATCAGCCTAACATCAATACCTGGGAAGATACTGGAAAAGATAATGATAATGATAAAGAACCAGGTCTGCCAACATCTAGAAACAAGTGAAGTAATAACTAGAAGTCAACACGGGTTTTTAAAAACAAATCATGCCAAAACCAATCTTATTTCATTCTTCAACATAGTGACTGCATTAGTAGACCAGTGAAATACTGTGAACATACTGTAATAGACTTCAACAAGGCATTCAACAAAGTAGACCACAACCTACTTCTTGGTAAGCTAGAAAAAAAGTGGGATAGATACCATCACTATCAGATGGATGGTGAGACGGATATCATTACCATCAGATGGGTTTGTAACTTGCTGACAAACTGTACTCAATAAGTAGTCCTTAATGGTACTTCAGTAATGGAGGAAAGTAAGCAGTGGTGTACCATAAGGTTCCGTCTTAGGCCCAGTACTCTTCAACATCTTCATAAATGACTTAGATGAGGGAGCAGAAGGGGAACTTACCAAATTTGTGGATGATACTAAGGTGGTAGGAATAACTAACACCCTATAAGTGGCATGCAAAGCCATCTCTCTGGGCACACAGAGCTGTCGCTCGTTGCTTTTCTGGGTTCTGGCGTGTCGGCCAGCTGGTCTTTCACGTGCTGGGAAGATGATCTTTTGGTTTCCGGCATGCACATGCATGGCGGCCATCTAGTCTTTCAGTTTCTGGCATGCATGCACGTGCAAAGACAAGCTGGCCGAAGGGCATGCATGTGCCAGACCTGGAACAACAACAGGCGATGGATCACGTGCCCAAAGACACGGAGAGGGGATCCTGGCAGTCACTTCCTAAGGGAGTAGAGCTGTTGGCCTGGAGGGGCAGGCCAGGGCTTCTGTCCCTCCCTGCCCGAGCAGGCTTCTTGCATGGCCCCAGCCCTCCAGCCTACGGCACCGATGAGCATCCGGGGCCTGGAGTACCTGGTTGGCTTGGGCGCTACAGAAGAGCAGCAGCAGCAGCGGCAGCAGAACAAGGGGTAGGAACGACTGGCCAGTCCTCCTGGGACAGCTTACCTCCCTGACAATGGCTCCTCTTCCTCTAGCATTCCAGCCGGAAGGGGCAGCACGAGAACCACCACTGCCCCTTGTCCCCGGCTGGCCGCAGACCATGCGGCTCTGGGTGGAAAGGTGAACACACACACCCTGCCATTGCTCCAAGGTGCGCTGTCGGTGCCTCATGGGTTAATTAGCGCAAATCCCTTCACACACACCCAAGCTCCTTATGCTCCCTCCCACATCCTGGACTGAGCTGAAATGGGCAAAGGAGGCTAGGTTGATCCGCACCACCTGACAACCCTGGGAAACCAAGCTGCCCCTTGCCCGTGGCCACCCACCTCATGCACTACTTTGGGTGGAAAGGCAAGCCATTCAGCACTGGGGAAAGAACCAAGCTGCCCAGAGTGGGGAGAGCACTGAGCCGGCCGGCTGAATGGGGGTCACCAGCCACTGCTGCTGCTGAGCCGGGAACTACACAGCGTGAGTGATGTCTGAGCTGTGCTTTGCAAAGCAGGGTTCATCTGCAGTCCGGAGCACCTGGCCGGCTCCTGTCACTGCTGGGGGGAAGGGGCGGTGGTGGTTCTCACACTGCCTCAGAAGGGCTGGAGGAGAGTGCAGCTCCTCACACATGGAGACCAGGTGGACAGGGCACATGCTGGAAACCGGGTGTTCTTCTGGTTTCTGGCACATGGGCTTGCGCGCACTCTCGTTTTGGCACACAGTGCCAAAAGGTTTGCCAACACTGCCCTAGATGATAGGCTCAAGATATAGATGGAACTTGACAGACTTGAACACTGGGTCCTATCTAACAAAATGAAATTCAATGTAGAGAAAAGTAAAGTCTTACACTTAGGAAAGAAAAACCAAAAGTACAAATATAGACTGGCTGAAACCAAGCTTAATAGCAGTAACAGTGAGAGGGATCTTGGAGTCTTAATGAACAACCAATTAAATATGAGCCAACAGTGTGCAGTGGCAACCAAAAAAGCCAATGCAATCCTAAATTACATTAATAGAGGGATACAATCAAAATTAAGTGAGGTAGTATTACCACTCTATAAGGGGTTAGACCACACCTAGAGTACTGCATCCTGTTTTGGTCACCACACTATAAAAAGATGTTGAAACTCTAGAAAGAGTGCAAAGAAGAGCAACCAAGAGGAGGCTAAAACATATGATGAACGGTTGCAGGAATTGGGCATGGGTAATCTAGTGAAGAGAAGGACAAGGGGAAACGTAATAATAGTGTTCCAATAATTGAGGGGCTGCCACAGAGAGGACGGTGTCAAGTTATTTTCCAAAGCACCCAAAGGCCAAACAAGGAATAATGGATGGAAACTGATCAAGGAGAGGTTCAACCTGGAAATAAGGAGAAATTTTCTCACAGTGAGAGCAATCAACCAATGGAACAGTTTGTCTTCGGAAGTTGTGTGAGCTTCATTACTGGAAGCTTTCAAAAAGAGACTAGACTGCCATCTGTCAAAAATGCTGTAGGATCTGCTTGGGTGAGGGATTGGACTAGATCAGGGGTCACCAGCCTTTTGGACCTCAGGGAGCACCAAACTCATAATTTTAAATCCTGGGGACCACTAATATGAATTCTGACTGATGGTGGTTTGCTGATGTTGGTGAGAGAGAGAGAGAGAGAGAGAGAGAGAGAGAGATCTGATCTAATCTCTCTCTCCTTCCCTCTCTCTCTCTCTCACACACACAAACACACACATACACACAAACACACAGAGGCAGGGGTGGGAGTCAAATTTCTTAACCACCGGTTCTATGGGCATGGCCTAATTTGTGGGTATGGCTTGGTGGTCATGTGAGTGGCTGGGCATGGCTTGTATGTAAATATTATAAACATGTATGTAAATATTAAATTTTTTATAAAAAAAACAACTTTTACCCAAAATCAGGCAAAGCAGGCAGGCAGACTGAGTTGCTCACAGAATCATTCAGAGATCTATCTATCTGCCATCGGCTACCTGAGTCTGTCACATAAAATTTGCTTGCAGTGAGTCTGCACTGAATAATAGAAGCTTCAGTCCTAAGGAAGGTTCGGCTCTGCTTAAAAGCAGAGCTGAAGATCTAAAGACTAGCTAGAAAGCAAGAAATCCGATGATTTACTGCTTTCTAGCTAATCTAAATCTCCCGGCACAGCAGAACAGCTGATGGTCAGGAAAAAAAAAAAGGAAAAATAGCAACTTAGCAACAAGTTTGCCAGATAAGGAGTGAATGGGCGGAGAGGGTTCCCGCGGGCCATGTGGGTGGCTGCGCAGTCTGGATTAATTGCTTTGGGGGATGCTCTGTGGGTGACACTTCTCTGTGGACCACCAACATTTTCTTGCAGCCCACTGTTCCCTTTAACCTCTGTTAATCTAATCTAATCTAATCTAATCAAAACTATCACCCCCCCCCCCAGTTTCTTTGTTAAAGGAGTGGGTATCCCAACTGTGAAATATATGGCTGGTGGTGAGGAAAGCCCTGGCAGAAGCACAAGATCTAAGCTTCCACCACTCCCTGAGCCATTAATGATAGAAGGGGAACAGCATTTTGAAATCCGAGATTCTGGATTCCTGTTCAAAAATCATACCTTATTATGTCTCCAAGCTGCTTCTTTTTGTAGCTGTTCTTCTTGCAATGCTGCCTCTAGAAAGTGGTTGGTCCTTTTAGCTTCAGTCAACTGCCGATCCTTTTGCTGCGTGGCATATTTCAGTTGCTGCATTTCCAACTGAGTGAAGAAAAGAGCATTCTGTACATCAAGAAATGCTATCTTTTGTTTCTGTTGTAATGAAGAACAGCCCTCTAAGTTCTAAAAAGATTCAAAAGTAGGAAACAGAACAGAGGCAGGTTAGGGAATCACTGGTCATTAAAATGCTGACATAATAATAAGTTTTGCATTTTTGAGTTATATCATAGGACATCAAAGATGATTGTATTCATTGACTTATGATAATTGGGATTGGATCTTCTGTTGCTAAGTGATGCGATCATTAAGTTGTAAGCCACCCTGAGTCTTCGGAGAAGGGCGGCATATAAATGTAATTTTAAAAAAAAAGTTGCTAAGCATTGTGATCATTAAGTGAGTCATGCATGACTTTGACTTTTGCTGCTGTAGTCATTAAGCAAATTACTCCCACTGACTGCTTATTAGAAGTCCTGAAGTGAATGTGGTATGCTGCAACTATCATAAATTTATGCTGGTTGCCAAGCACACAAATTTTGCTCACATAATCAGAGGCATACTTCAATAAACATGTGTTATGGATTCCTGAAGAATTAATCAAGGGAGAGTGATACCTTGTGGCAAAGAAGAGAAAATTGTTGAATGTCTTACATGTAAGCAGAAGATGTGGCTTTAAGCCCAGACATAAATAACTAGTGGTGACCCTGAAGCTGAGAATTTATCAGCTGAATAAAGACACAGCTGGTAAATAGAGAGAATAAGGCATTTCACTGTTTATTATTTGGTGGGATTTATTGTTTGGACTAGTTAAAGCCGATGGGCTATCGTGGATTACAAACATCAATTGACTTGGATTTATTGATTGGGGAAGACAAGCTAGTTATACAGGTCTCGGAGTTTGGATTACAAACATCAGTTGAACTGCAACTCTGATTGAGAGAGGTGGATTAAAAACCTTACTTTGCTTTGGTAGATTCAAATACTGGATTATTGGAATTGGTTAGATTATAAAGCCTATGGACAACTGAAAGAGTATAAGCTGTATATTTAAAAGTTGTAAGATTTAAATTGTTATTTAAAAGTTATGTAATTTAAACTGCTTTTTGATAAGTTGAATAATTTTGGCAATATTAGGCAATATCAACATATTACTAGTTATTAGCTGAAGAACTGAACATCTGCTAGGGGGAAATAAAAATGAGTGCCTCAAATCTCACTAAAATTGATAAGAAGTCCTCCTCTTCAGCACCTTCCTCTGGGGCTCCTAGTCCTATACACCAAAGATCATTAGATTTAATGTTTCAGCAAGAAAAATCTAACAATTTTCAAAATGAAATGCAGACAACGTTACAGATGATTCTGGAAGCAATTGCCCCACAAAAAGAAGATATAAGAAAGAATCACGATCAGATAAAAAGTGAGATAAAAAGTAATCAATACAAGATGTAAGAAAAATAGACACGATAAATGAACAGGTCCTTAACATAAATTCCCAGCTAGAAAATTTTCAACAAAGGGTTCCAAAGAATGAACAAAGAATTCAGAAAATGGAATATAAAACAGAAGAAATGGAAAAAAGATGAAAGAAATAAAAGAAGAAAACCAAATGTCAGCCTTCCAAAGAAACTCTCAAGACAATTCAGAACTCTGAGACAAAGTCCATCAAAGTAGAATCTATTAGAAAAGTCATCTTGGCACATCTGGAGAAAACCTGAATCTGAGATCCCACGTTTTCCCCCATCCACACTAAACTCACACTCTCCCTGTTCAATGACATGCACATCATGAGACCCAATTCTCTGCATTCTCTGCTGCCACCAAACTTTGGTCTCTCCCCCTCCAGGTGCCAGCAACCCATCCATGATCTCATGTGAAAATATACTGTTATGGCTATACTCCCTTTGCTACACTCCCTTTCCCACAGCTCTCCCATCCCCTGCTGTGGCAGCCCTGTTTAGTCTGTCTCAAAATGGATCCAGGGCTGACAGGCTACCTCCCCTCAAGCAATGAGAATGTCCTGAAATGAGACAAGTGACAGGAGGTTAGGGGTTAACAATCTAACCACCTCTCTCCCTCCCCCAGGGGGCCCCTTTGGCTTATCAGGGAATTTCTCATGAAACTCATTCACCAACCTATCTGCTTTCACATTCCAGTTTTTCACCCAAGTGACTTCAGACAAAGGGTATCCCTTCCAATGTATTAGATACTGTAAATGACCCCTATCTAAAATCTAAAATCCAATATTTTCTTCACTTCATAATGGGTTTCCCCTTGTACCACAATTGGCTCAGGAGCAGGCTGATCCCTTGGTTTTATTTGGGAGCTAGTGGCTAGCTCTAACAAGCTGCTATGAAACACAGGATGTATTTTCCTAATAAGCAGGGAAGGGTTAGCTGCACTGGATTTATTACTTTCACAATAGAGAACGGCCCTAAGAATTTTGGACCTAGCTTTTTGGTGGGTAACTTTAATCTAAGATATTTAGTGGACAGGTAAACCCAGTCTCCCACTTTAAAAGGGGTTTGAAGTGATCTGTGCTTATCAGCCCGACATTTGTATCTCTCGAAGGTGAGGGTGTGTTTGGTATTCTCCAACCCCTGCTTTAGTGAGTCCATCCATTCGGTTAGGGTCATTGAGGATGGAGGCTCTCTAGGCAACTCAGGCATGTGCACAAAATCCATCCTGATTTGGAAAGGAATCAGTCCCGTGCTGCTATGGACTGCATTGTTATACGCCACTTTCATGAACAGTAGCAGATCTGCCCAATTGTCTTGATAGTCGATGTCACATCTCAGGTACTTCTCTACCATAGCATTTGTTCATTCCGTAGCCTTGTTTGTGCTCAGATGAAAAGCAGAGCTCAACCCTTGAGAGGATCCAATGGATTGTATGAACTCCCTCCAGAACTTTGCTATAAATTGGACTGCCGGGTTGGAAATGACCCAGCGAGGCACTCCATGCAGTCTCTAAATTTGCTTGATGAACATTCTCACCAGTTTTTAGCTGAGGGTAACCCTGTAAGCAGTGAAATGAGCTTGCTTAGAGAATAGATCTACCACCGTCCAAACAATGGTGTTTCCCCCACTCTCTGGAAGCTCAACTATGAAGTCCATAGCTATCATTTCCCATGGTCATTTAGGTTCGGCTACTGGTTGTAGTAGATCAGGCAGTTTTCCTGGCCTCATTTTCCTGGCTGTACAGGTAGAACAGCTTTTTACATAGTCTTCCACGTCTGTTTTCATTTTTGGCCACCAAAATTGCTTCCTTGCTAAGTGGAGAGTTTTTAAAAATCCAAAGTGACTAGCCAGCTGTGAGTCATGACTGTGCTGCAGTATCTGTAGCCTTAGGCTGGTTGGGACATACAGTTTAGACCCTTTCCATGCTAATCCATCTCATAGGGTTAGCGTGTTTGTGTTGTCCTTAAACCATGGATCCACATGGAGTGTGGACTTAAGTGCTGTGGTAATCGCATCCCCCTTTTGGTCATCTTGACTCAGAGCTTGGCTCCTGGTCGTAACTTGAGCAGCTGGTTGCGAAGGAGGTATGACAGCATGTATTATTTCCTCCCGTCATCTGTTGAACTGGGATTTTCTTGATAAAGTGTCAGCTAATCTGTTTTTCTCTCCTGAGATATGCTTCAGTTCAAAGTTGAACTGCTTAAAGTATTGCACTCACCGGATTTCTTTAGGGGATAGCCTCCTAGGGATCTTTAGTGCCTCTAGGTTCTTGTGGTCAGTCCAGATTTCAAAGGGGACATTGCTACCTTCCAAGAAGTGTGTCCAAGAGACGAGGGCCCATCTGACAGTGAAGGCCTCCTTCTCCCATATGGCCCATCGACCCTCTGTGTCAGTGAGTTTTTTTGACACCTAGGCACAGGGCTGCAGTTGGCCCAGAGAGTTTTCTTGTAGGAGCACTGCGGCTACCACGACATTGCTGGCATCTGCTTGCACCACAAAGGGTCGCTCAAGGTCAGGATGCTGAAGGATTGGCTCCTTGGAGAATAGTCCTTTTAGTTCCTCGAACACTCGTTGGCAGTCAAGGGTCCAGGTCAAAGGCTGTCTGGGCTTGGGTTTAGGGTCAGTTCCTCTAGTCTTCAATAGTTTCATAAGTGGCAGATCTATGACAGTAGGAATGAAGTGGCAGGAATGAAGGTAAAAATTAGCAAACCCTAGGAAGCTCTGAAGCTGTTTTCGGGTGCGAGGGGTTGCCAGTCTAGTACCGCTTTAACTTTTCCTGCTTCCATTTCAATCCCCTCATTGGACATTTGGTAGCCCAGGTAGTCTAGGGAGGTCCTGTGGAACTCACACTTTGACAGTTTAGCATAAAGTTTAGCATCAAGCAGTTTTTTCAAGACCTGTCGTCGTCCTAGTCTGATGTGTTCCTCCATTGTCTCACTAAAGATGAGAATGTCGTTCATATAAACCAAAATTCCTTTGTGGAGGTGCTCATGTAGCACCTTGTTAATGAGTTGCATGAATACTGTAGGGGCTCCCTGTAGTCCAAATGGCATGACCTTAAACTGGAAGCTGCCTAGCGGGCAATTGAAAGCTGTTTTCTTATTAATCAGGGAAAAATTATTATATACAAGGATATTATAAATGAAAAAGGGGAATTGAAATCTAGACAAGAACTAAAAGAACAAGGGGTAGAATTTCAGTGTTGGGCATATTTACAAACCCAATCACACTATTGGAAAGATACGAAAGAATGAGGAATCAACAGAGAACCAATGACACTAGATGCAATTTTACTGGGGATGGACAACAAGCTGATAAGGAAAATTTACAAGTTTTTATTGGACTATAAGATGGAAGAACAGGTCAAGGAAACAATGGTGGTATGGACCAAAAATGTTGGGTATAATATTGAACTGGAAATATGGCAAGAATTATGGGAACGAAATAGGAAGATAACATTGGCCATATTGTATAAAGAAAACTATAAGATGTTTTATAGGTGGCATCTCCTCCCAGCAAGCCTGGCCAAAATGTTTAGAAACACATCACCTAATTGTTTGAAATGAAATCAAGAACCAGGCACATATTATCATATGTGGTGGTCTTGTAAACAAAACAAAGAAATTTTGGCGAAAGATTCAGATGTGGTTGGAAGAGATGATTGGACAAAAAATAGAATAGAAACCAGAGCTATTCCTACTAAGAATCATGAAAGAGAGATATACCTAATATTGCATATTATTACGGCAGCAAGAATGGTTTTTGCTCAACAATGGAAAAATAGAAATTCCCCATAGAAAGTAAAGTGAAATGGCCCATGAACTAAATTTAAGAGACAGCTGGAGAGAATTAAACTTAAAAGAAATTAAATATACATTCTACTCAAACCCCCATGAATCATGGTCCAGGATTGATATGATCTGGATGAATAAAGAAATGGAAAATAAATTGGAATTTATAGAAATAATGACAAACTCCTGGGCAGATCATAATCCCTTAAAAATAATTGGGAAAGGTCAAAAAAAGAAAAATAGAAGATGGATATTAGATGTACAGATTCTGAAAGAAAAAAAATACATACAATTGATCAAGAAAGAAATGGAATTCTTTCTCAAAGAAAACAAAAATCAATATACAACATTACAAAACTAATGGGACACTGCCAGAGGTGGTATTCAACTGGTTCACACCGGTTCGGGTGAACAGGTAGCGGTTATTTGGGGTGGGTCACCGAACCGGTCGCTACCCCTGGCTGGCCATGCCCTGGACCTGGTCGCCCGGTCGCTCACTTGCCCTGGTCGCTCTCCTAGCTTTCCCTACCATGTGGTGGCCGTGGCGCAGCTCTGGTGGATGACCCAGGGCTGCTGCAAATGCACCCTGCGTGTGCAGCCACTATACATGCAGTGTGCATGTGCAGCAGTCCCGGAACATCCGCCCGCCTGCCTGCCCTCCTGGAGCATGGTTTCTTCCTTCTCCTGGCGGACGTGCCTCTTCCAGCCTGGCCTGGCCCGGCCCAGCCCAGCCCAGCTAGCAGGTGGGTGAATGGATATTCTGGGGGTCCTCACCCCCCCCATGTCATGAGACGCCTGCAGCTGCTGCGTGCTTTTTTCGGTGTGGCTGCAGTCCAGCAACTGCATTGAAAAAAGCATGCCCTGTTCTATTTGCTGGGCCCGGCAAGTCCAAGCAGCCAGTGCATAGAACAGGGTGGTGCCAAACAGTTGGAGAAGTGGAGTGGAGCCGGAGATCAGTAGCCACCTCTTTCGCAACACAGAAATCCTCCCCGACCAGCCGTCTGATTCAGCAAGGATTTCTGTGTTGAAAAGGCGACTGGAGACCGAAAAACAGTTGCCTCCAGCAACCGCCCCTTTGGCCAGCTGAGCTCCTCCTCCTTGGTCATACAAAACAAACAGGCGGAGAAAGAAAAGACTAGCCGGCCAATTTCTTCCTTTCATCCCCCTGGACTGCCATGACCCATGTTCTCCTCCCAGGAGGAAAGGAAGAAAAGCCTCCATTGCCAGCATCCACCTTCTCCCCAAGGGAAAGGAATAAAGGCACAGGTGCAGCCTGCTTGAGCCTCTGTTGCCCGCATCCTCCTTCTCCCCAGGGGAAAGGAAGAAAGGCACGGGCACAGTATGCTCTGGGATCCCGGCTGCCTCCCATAGCAGCGCCCACTGCAGCAGTGCCTCCTCCGCCCTCCTGACCAGGTATGTGTATATATGTGTTTGTGTGTGTGTGTGTGTGTGTGAGAGAGAGAGAGAGAGAGAGAGAGAGAGAGCACAAGAAAGAAAGAGGAAGGGAGAGGGAAAAAAGAGCAAGCAAGCAAGAGAGAAAGAGAGAAAAGAGAAAGAAAGAAAAAGAAATTGGAAGGAGGGGGGGAGAAAGAAAAAACTATGTGCTATTATTTTTAATTGACAAGGAATGCCTGGGAGGGGAGGGGCCATGTGAGGAACCCCTTGATGTGAGTGACATTGAGTTGGCCACACCCAGTTACATGGCTCCCAAGCATGCCCACCCCAGTCACATGACCAAACCATGCCCACCCCAGTCATATGACCACCAAGCCACACCCACCAAATAAGCCATGCCCACAGAACCAGTAGTAAAAAAATTTTGAATCCCACCACTGGACACCACTAAGGCATATCTATGGGGTATAACCATAGCTTATATAGCCAGAAGGAACAAGGAAAAATGGAAAAAACAAAACATGTTACAGAAAGAATTAAAGATAGTAGAAAATACATTACAGAAAGAACCACCAAATGATATAATTAAAAGTGAAAGAGAATTAATTAAGCATAAATTAAACCTAGTAAGATAGGAAGAATATGTAAAAAATAAATAAACCTGCTATGACAAAAAAATTTTGAACGTGCAAATAAACCAGGAAGGTGGCTGGCCTATAAATTAAAAAAGGAAAGGGGAAAGAAATTAATCCAACAATTACAGGATGATAACAGAAACCTCAAATATCACATGGAAGAAGGATATTATATGAAAATATTTTGAAAGATTATATAGGCAGGATAACATAGAGAGGGGAAAGATTGAGGAATACCATAAAGAAAAAGGCCTACCATCAATTACGGAGGATAGCAGAGAAATGTTGGAAAGTGAATTAACACAGGCAGAGTTGAAACAAGCAATATATAAACAGAAAAGCAACAAAACCCCAGGGCCGGATGGATTCCCAGGAGAGTTCTATAAAACTATGTTTGAAACAATGGAATCTCTGATGTTAGAAATGTACAATGAAGTATTGTTAAAAGCAAAGTTGCCAAATTCATAGGCAGAGGCATACATCACATTAATACTGAAAGAAGGTACCAATCATAAATAAATCCAAAATTACAGTCCAATCTCATTGCTAGATGCTGACTATAAAATTTTTTATGACAATAATGGCAGAAAGAATAAAAAAATATTAAATGAAATAATCCACACAGACCAAAATGGTTTTCTACCAAAAAGGCAAATCAGAAACAATATTAGGACAGTAGATTTGGAAACATGAGGGAAATTACAACTATCATTAGTAGGAAAAATTGCTGCAATAAAATGAATTTATTACCAAGATGGTTGTATTTATTCAAAATGATTCCTATAAAACTTAACAAATTTTTGGGGAGAATTAAATAGGATAACAACTAAATTTATATGGGCTGGAAAAAACCCGAGAATAAGGTTAAAGCTATTGCAGGATAACAGAAATATAGGTGGCTTTGGACTACTTGACTGGGAATTCTACTATCATGCAGCAGCACTGGTATGGATCAAAGAATAGATATACTTAAATAACAAAAGAATATTAACACTGGAAGAGCATCATCTGCAAATAGGGCGGCACAATGTCTTGTGGGGGAAAAAAGCGTAAACCATATTTACACTTTCAAAACCACCAAATTAGAGATGCGCTATTACAAGTTTGGGAGAAAATAAAAAGAAAACATTATATCAAAATACCAGGATGGTTATCAACAATGGAAGCTATGATATATCCAAATACATTAGATAAAACCAAAATGATAAGATACAGTCAATTACTAGATAATCAAGGTAGATTAAAAATGAACCAAGAACTGAGAGAAGAGGGAATAATGATAGATTGGAGGCCTTACTTGCAGTTGCAAACAAGATATAAAAAGGATATAGAAGAATTTGGCATTGATAGAACACCACAACAAATTGCAAAATTTTATTAGGGTCAGAAGAAAAATTTATAACTAAAATGTACAATTATTTACTCAAATTTGATAGGGAGGAGGAAACTGTTAAAGGAACAATGATAGCCTGGGCGAAAAAATTTGGATATAATAAACAATTAGAAGATTGGGAAAAATTATGGACCATAAATTATACATTGGCTTATGGCTGCCACGTATAAGGAGAACCTTTACAAAATGTTTTATCATTGGCATCTAGCACCAGCAAGATTGGCAAAAATTTACTCAGATATGAACCCTGAATGCTGGAAGTGCAAAAATAAACAAGGTTGGCTCGAGAATTGTGATTTAATTAGAGTGATTGCTGGAATTCTGACATTAGCTAGAAAGCAGGAAATTCTCGGATTTCATGCTTTCTAGCTAATCTAAATTGCTGTTGTACTGTTTCGCCCTCGCCCATGAGGCTGAGGCCCAGTCAGGGGTGGTATTCAGGGGGTTGAGGGGGGGAGAAGTGGCCTGAGAGCAGAGCTGAACCTTCCTTAGGATTGAAGCTTCTATTTTTCAGTGCAGACTCAGGCATCAGATTGCAGAAAGATAGACCTGTGAGTGACTCTGTGATTCTGCAAGCAACTCAATCTGCTTGCCTGCTTTGCCTGATTTTGGGTAAAAGTTGCTCTTTTTTATACAAAATTCAATATTTATATACATGGTATATTGTGAGTTGATTTTGTGAGTTTGCTTGCAAGCAAATTTTATGTGACAGATTCAGGCAGCAGGGTTAATCATCTTGCAAAACTCAAAAAACCCAACCAATTTTTGGAGAGATATAAACAAAAAAACATTAATTTGTAAACAAATTCAAGTAAAAGCCATACCTGTAATTGCCCAAGCTGGTTCTTATGTAGCATGTCTTGAAGTTTGACTGTTTTCTCATTCTGGCTATGAATTACATGATTTAGTTCTTCACACTACAGAAAACAGGACCAAGCAATTCGAAATCAGAAAGTAAACCAGAATCAGAAGAAAAACCCAAACACTAGATCTCTACTATTGTATGCATAAAAATGGAAGGACACTTCAATCCATACTATGGACAAATGGTTGCAGAAGTTGATGGAATTGTCTGAAATGGCAAAATTGACTACTTTGAGAACATAAGTACTTGTTTCCACATGGAGACCGCTTCTGAACTTTGTGCTTGATGTGGAAAAGAATGAAACTTTGATTTTGGGTTTTACCGAGTAGATTGATAGATCTTTACACAAATGGCTTGTTCATATTAATAAGAAAAAGCAAAAAGTTGGGATTTTATGTTAATGCCTTATTTTACTGTAACAGAAGGAGTGGAAGTCAATGCTTCTTTTTCTTTTCTTATCTTTTCTTATCTTTCCTCACTTCACTTCCCCCTTACCCCCCCCGTTTTTCTATTTACTTTTGTATTTTACAATATTTTATAACTCAATAAAAATGTTAAATTAGAAAACAGAAGCCTTGTATTATCCCAGCCAAATAACTGTCCAGTCTATTTCTTCAAAACCTCCAGTAATGGAGCAGCCACAATGCAGGGGGTAAGCTATTCCAGTAGCAATTCTACATTCAAAAAGAGTATTTTCAGTTTCACTACATCTTGATAGTTGACTACATATTTATTGGAAGTGATTTGAGTCAAATTCTTGACTTATTATTTGCAAATAATATTGAAAGTTGAGAAAAGCATCTATTATTCATGACTACAGCACTAGAGAGAGAAAGCAGAGCTGCTTAACTCATTCTTTGCATCAGTCTTCATGCATAAACTATAGTACAGCCTACTAAACAAATTACTGCAAAAGAGACTAGAAATAAAAATTAAGATAAACAAGATAATGGTAAGAAAACATCTGTCTGATCTTGATGAATATAAATAACCAGGACATGATGGATTACATCCCAGAATTCTGAAGGAGATGGCAGATATTATCTCAGAACCATTGTGTCAGGAACTGAATTTTTCTCCTTCAACCGAAAAGAATGAACTTCTGAAGACTAGATGTTTCAAAAGGAATCCTTTATTGAAATGAGGTGATTCCAGCCCTATTCAAAGCAGAATCTAAATGCTCCCAGGCATGCAGTAATGGACAAGGGGAGTTAGGATCCCTCCCATTATTTAGATGTGTATTTTGTCAAACAAAGAACCAACATGTTAATTCCCCCGTCCCCTTCTCTGAGAACATATCTTTTGAAGAGTTCCCAGGGAGTATCTTCCGGAGCTGGAATTTTTATGGTCCCTTCACCACTTGCTATCTCTTCAAGAGGTGACAAATTTCTGGACATCTGGCTCCAATCCTCCAGTTATTTATCATGTGTAGGTTATACAGATTCAATATAAGATTTAATATATTCAGGTTACATCAAAAAGGACTACTTATACCAACTTCCCCCCCTTCTTCTTCCATTGAAGAATGGCAGATACACAGATCTGACATCATAAATCTGCGAATATCTAGAGACAAATAAGGTTATAACTAGAAGCCAGCACAGATTTATTAAAATCATGCCAAATGAATCTTATTTCATTCTTTGACAGTGACTAAATTAGTTGACCAGTGAAATGCTGTGGACATAGTATGCTTAGATTTCAATAAGGCATTCAACAAAGTAGACCAAGCTACTTCTTGTAAGCTAGAAAATGTAGGATAGCATCACCACCAGATGGATTTGTAACTGGCTGACAAATCGTACTCAACAAGTAGTCCTTAATGGTACTACATCTACATGGAGGAAAGTAAGCAGTAAGGTACCACAAGGTTCCATCTTAGGCCCAGCATTCAATATCTTCATAAATCAGTGGTTGCCAACCAGTGGGCCGGGGACCACTGGTGATCCATGAGAAAATTTTGGTGGTCCGCAGAGAAATGTCACCCCCAAAGCACCCCCCAAAGCAATTAATCCAGGCTGCACAGGAACACAAGGCTGCGCTGCCCACATGGGCCACAGGAACACAAGGCTTGTGTCGCTTGCATTGTGAACAACATAAGGTAGTGAGGGGAGGGGAGGAAGGGCAGAGGGGGAGAATTTGCCCCACTCACCCCACGCGCCTCGCCTCGCCACCAGGCTGCTTCTTTCCGCTTCTTTCTTCTTCTGCTTTTGGCTGCACACAAAGAAAGCAGCAAAGGTCTTTCTTTCTCTCCCCCAAACTCCGCCAGAAATGAGTCTTTGGGACCCTGCAAGGCATCCTGCCCCAAGAGGCTGTGCCAGCGTGAAAGTCTCACAAAGACTCATTTCTGGCAGAGTTTGGGGGAGAGAAAGACTTTTGCTGCTTCTGCTGCTTTCCTTGCATGAAGCCAAAAGTCTTTCTCTCTCTGTCTCTCTCTTCCCCCCTGAGAACGGAACTGGAGACAATATCCTGCAATGCTAAATAAAGAATGATTGATCAGTAGGAAAATGGGATGGGGAATTTTCTTGCAGATGTTTTTTGGGATTTTCCCAGGGTCTCTGCTGCTTTCTGCCGAGACCCTGCGAAAATGTCAGCAAGCCACAGTGAGTCAAAATTCATATTAGTGTTCCGTGGAATTTAAAATTATGAGTTTGGTGGTCCCTGAAGTCCAAAAGGTTGGCAACCCCTGTCATAAATGACATAGATGAGGGAATAGAAAGGGAACTCATAAAATGTGTAGATGACACAAAGCTGGCAAGAATAGCCAAAACTGTAGATCACAGGTGTCAAACTCATGGTGTCACGTTGCCATCACGTAACGTTTTGCAATGTTTTTCCCATTTGCGGAGTTAGGATGGTCATGGCCTGCATGTGATGCATCCGCCCATGGGCCACCAGTTTGACACCCCTGCTCTAGATGATAGGCTCAAGATCCAAAAAGATTTGACATATTTGAACAATGGGCCCTACAGTGGTGGGATTCAAATATTCTAACAACTGGTTTGCCCAGGGTCAGGTTAGCTGTTGTAGGAAGTGTGGCCAATCCCTGTCCTCCAGCTCCCCTGCACATGGGGGACAAGCCTCCTGCAATGGCCAACCTGACCCTGGGCAAACCAGTTGTTAAATTTCCAAAGGGTGCTTGTCTGCATGTTGGTTTCACAGCTGTTTCAGCCTTCTGGATGCAGCTCCTTTAAGAGGCGAGGTTTCCGAGGAACAAGAAAGTGTGGTTACCATAGAAGCAAGGAGTTGATGCTCCCAAGAGCTCATGTGGGAAGGTGAAGAATTGCAGGGAAGTGGAGGGATTCCCGCCTCCATGTTGAGCTGCGTTGTCAGCGGGGTGTTGTCAGCAGGCAAAAGTGAAAGGGACGAGGAATTAAGTTGGCAGCATAATCAAAGCTGGGCCCAATGTAGGGGAGACTACAGCATTATTTGGCCAGGCAAATTACTACACATACACACACACTATCAAAGTGGATCCTGGGTCCTGCTCTGCGCTGCAATGGAGAAACGGGCAACACAGAGGCCGGCACAAGGGAAGGAGGAGGGAAAGTGGACAAGAAACAATGGATGGAATCTTATCAAGCAGAGAAGCAACCTGGAATTAAGGAGAAACTTTCTAACAGTTAGAACAATTAACCAGTGGAACAGCTTGCCTTCAGACAACGTGGGTGCTTCATCACTGGAGGTTTTTAAGAAAAGACTGTCTGAAATAATATAGGGTCTCCTGCTTGAGCAGGGGGTTGGACTAGAAGTCCTCCAAGATTCCTTCCAGCTGTATTCTAATTATATTTCAGTCATTAGATCTATTCTTCAAAGAATTACAAACCTCATTTTCCTTGCTCTTTAACATCTCTTTCAATTTCTGGATTATGTGATCCTGTTTCTTGGATGCATGCTGGAGAGATTTCAGTTCAAAATCCATTTCATTCATTTTGTCTTGGAGCTGCTGAATACCATAAATAAATTTATATCACTAATTTAATTTTTATATTTGTTTCTTATATTTAAGAAAAGGCAAACTAGCATTAAATTGTCTTGCAACTGTGAAGTATCATTAATATAACTAGATACAATAAAGCATGTAAATGCTTCACCAGGAAGCTATTGCCTTCTGCAGATTATACATATATGCAAAACTTCAGAGCTGGTTTTATTTCTTCTGTGCCAAAATGGTGTATCCAATAAAGTTTTAGTTTTGGAATTACAAAGTTCTGAGGGTGTCTACTTTTCTTGGGTTTGCTAGTTGGACTGTTGACATTTAACCAAAAACTTCAAATAGCTAAATTTTAACCAGAAACCCCAGCTTACTCTATAGCTGACTCTCAAATAATTTTAAATCACATTTATTTAAGGCATTACTGATGTGCCTTTTTAACAGGCACAAAATATTACACTATGGATTAACAGTCAAAATTATTTCTGTATTATTTTAGTATTACTGCTGTATGAATGTATGAGTTGAACCTTGATAATATATTTGAACATTACTCAGTGCTGAAAGCCACTGCTATAGCATCCCAAAATAGCCATCCAGCCTTCGTTTCAGCAGCTCCAGTAGGAATTTTTTCCTCATGTTTAATTAAAATCGATTTCTTATAATTTAAACCTACAGTTTCTTACCTGTTTCCATAAAACAATTGAACAGTTCTATACCACCTTCTAGATCAGGGTTTTTCAAATTGGATTCTGTGAGAACCTGAAGTGACTCCATTAAAATTTGTATAACATAAAATTTTACTTGAACACAACCAATTTTCTATCAGTAGAGCTTTGCCTACTGAGGGGGATTCAGGATTTTTTAAAAAAATCTAAAAGATCCCATGGTTGGAAAAAGTTTGAAAATCCATATTTTGTATGACAGACCTTTAGATTCTTGTCTCCCTACAGTTTTCTATTCTCCAACTAAACATATCCAACTCCGACAACCCTTGCTCCTATATTTTTCTTTCCAGGCCTCTTACTCTCTGGATTGCTCCTCCTGTTTGTCACTGTCCTTCCTAAAATGTCATGCTCAGAACTGGCTGCACTAAGAGATCCAGAATAGAGAGGAATAGTGATTACTCTTAATCTTGACACTACAGGTGAAACTCGAAAAATTAGAATATCGTGAAAAAGTTCATTTATTTCCGTAATGCACCTCAAAAGGTGAAACTAATATATGAGATAGACTCATTACATGCAAAACAAGATATGTCAAGCCATGATTTGTCATAATTGTGATGATTATGGCTTACAGCTCATGAAAACCCCAAATCCACAATCTCAGAAAATTAGAATATTGTGAAAAGGTGCAATATTCTTGGCTCAAAGTGTCCCACTCTAATCAGCTAATTAAGCCATAACACCTGCAAAGGGTTCCCGGGCCTTTAAATGGTCTCTCAGTCTGGTTCAGTAGGAATCACAATCATGGGAAAGACTGCTGACCTGACAGTTGTGCAGAAAACCATCATTGACGCCCTCCATAAGGAGGGAAAGCCTCAAAAGGTAATTGCAAAAGAAACTGGATGTTCCCAAAGTGCTTTATCAAAGCACATTAATAGAAAGTTATGTGGAAGGGAAAAGTGTGGAAGAAAAAGGTGCACAAGCAGCAGGGATGATGGCAGGCTGGAGAGGATTGTCAGGAAAAGGCCATTCAAAAATGTTGGGGACTTTCACAAGGAGAGGACTGAGGCTGGAGTCAGTGCATCAAGAGCCACCACACACAGACGGATCCTGGACATGGGCTTCAAATGTCATATTCCTCTTGTCAAGCTGCTCCTAAACAACAAACAACGTCAGAAGCATCTTACCTGGGCTAAAGAAAAACAGACCTGGTCTGTTGCTCAGTGGTCCAAAGTCCTCTTTTCTGATAAGAGCAACTTTTGCATCTCATTTGGAAACCAAGGACCCAGAGTCTGGAGGAAGAATGGAGAGGCACACACTGCAAGTTGCTTGAAGTCCAGTATGAAGTTTCCACAGTCTGTGTTGATTTGGGGAGCCGTCATCTGCTGGTGTTGGTCCACTGTGCTTCATTAAGTCCAGGGTCAATGCAGCTGTCTACCAGGAAATTTTGGAGCACTTCATGCTTCCTTCTGCAGATGAACTTTATGGGGATGCTGACTTCATTTTCCAGCAGGACTTGGCACCTGCCCACACTGCCAAAAGCACCAAAACCTGGTTCAATGACTGTGGGATTACTGTGCTTGATTGGCCAGCAAACTCGTCTGACCTGAACCCCATAGAGAATCTATGCGGCATTGCCAAGAGAAAGATGAGAGACATGAGACCGAACAATGCAGAAGAGCTGAAGGCCACTATTGAAGCATCCTGGTCTTCCATAACACCTCAGCAGTGCCACAGGCTGATAGCTTCCATGCCACGCCGCATTGAAGCAATAATTGCTGCAAAAGGGGCCCAAACCAAGTACTGAGTACATATGCATGCTTACACTTTTCAGAGGTCAGATATTGTTCTATGTACAATCCTTGTTTTATTGATTGCATGTAATATTCTAATTTTCTGAGATTGTGGATTTGGGGTTTTCATGAGCATAATCATAATCATCACAATTATGACAAATCATGGCTTGACCTATCTTGTTTTGCATGTAATGAGTCTATCTCATATATTAGTTTCACCTTTTACGTTGCATTACTGAAATAAATGAACTTTTGCACGATATTCTAATTTTTCGAGTTTCACCTGTACACTATTTATGCCACCTAGGATTCCATTTGATTTTTTTTTGCCAACCTAACAAAATGTTGGGAAAAAATTATAGATATAGCTTCGGCTCCTGCCTGCTCTTCTATCCATCAGTAGCCCAGCTCTCCAAAAACCTAACAGAAAATCTGGTATGTTGCAGTCAGAGAAGTTTTGAAAAGAAAAAGTGAATATGAAAATGGGCTGAATAGAAATTGAATAAAAAAAATTCCTCCTCTGAATTCCTATAAGTTATTTCTTCAAATGCTGCCAACTGTTCTATTTTCACCTATTCTTTCTCCTAGACATTTGACCCTTAGCAGAGTATACACAGCTTTGCCCTGTGCTACCAGGTGCAGACATATAAGCAGGAAGTACAGAAACACACAATATTTCTTTATACAGAAAAAAATACAGACACATCCAATGGGTGCTACCGGTCAAGGGATTGGGAAGAATCTCAGAGTTATATGGCTACACTTTCCCTGCCTTGCTGCATTACATGTTGGCTCATTTGGCTACAAAGACACCTGCAATTTTTCTTTTCATGCACTGTTATGCCCACCATTCTGTACTTATCTCTTTGATTTGATCCTATTAAATTTCATAGGGCTGGATTTTGCACAGTATTTAAGTTTGTTAAGATCTTCCTTTCCTGTAATGTATTTGCTTAATTGTTTCCAACCCTGAACGTCAAAACTACATTAAGGTGTATTCTAGCTAGCACACTGACTGAAGATATTACATTTATTACATAAGTTATCTTGTTCCCAAGGTAATTTTGAACATTTTTGAAATTAAATAAATACCTTATTTATAGCGTTTAAAGAGCTGGTTTTTTCCATATGTTCTATATCATTCAATACCATTTCCTCTTCACTGAATGACATGTCACAGTAAGTTAGCTGCTGATTAGCCTCAAACATATTCTGAAGAGACAAAGAGAATAAGAAAAATAGTATTTGCTGAGATATTCTTTACCTTTTGTTGTTATATCATTTCGCTAAAACTACTTGGAAGAGGCAAAGTGCAGCATTTATTTATTAACAAAGCTCTGTATTTTAGGGGGCATGCATAAGCGCACCAGCATGCCTACCATTCCTATCTTACTGTCCCCATTTATCTGTATTTACTTCCTTTGTTCATGCTAATGTTCATACCTATACTTGTTATCTTGTACATGTTTGACAAACAAACAAATAAAAAAATTTAAAAAAAAATTTAAGCTGCTGAACTTGAGAGGATTATTTAAAGCATCATCTTTTTTTCTGGTTCATGAAGCTGAAACATTCAGCTTTTTTAGTAAATAGCAGAGAAGGTGCTGCAATTACACAAGTTTGAAGGCAGTTTTTGCAAATAATTTCAAAATATAAAGTATACACACCCCTAGACAGAGACATCTTTCCCTAAGTTATCTCCAATATATCTCTATAAGAGAGAAAACTAAGAAATTGGTTTTTTTAATGGAATGCAGCTTGTCTTCTAACATTTTAGCTACATTATTAGCAGAATTGCTAAGCTTATAGATGAGGCAGTTCAGCTAAGTGTTATATTGAACAGATCAGGGTATCACATAAAGGTGATGTATTTATTTGATTGTTGATTCTTTGTATTTAATACATTGCATTTTCTTTAACCTGTTTTATCCTGGAAATAGATCTTTTATTTTATTTTTTTTTTTTGATATGGTCATAAGACTAGACTGCTTATCTGCCTATCTAATCTATCTTTTCGACATTTTTTTAACCTATGTCTGAGCCCCTTTTTCCATATTTATAATCAATTTAAGATCACCCTAGATTAGATATCAATATAGATAAAAAGTACTAGTTTAAGTCCAGTAGATCTTTGTAACTTTTTATGATTTTAAGCACAACTTAATCTTACTTATTGAGTTCAGTAGGATTTCTGTATGCATGCTTAAGATTGTGCATATATTATATTAAAACTATAGAAAGCAGCTTCTCTTTCACAAATTCCAGAATTAATTGTAACTTCATGGTTTTAATAGAATCAATTCCTAGAGATGTTGCAAGAAGATAATCTTCAACAAAGCTCAATTCTGTGTGTGATGCTATATCTCTGGATTTCCACCAGAGATTCAACTTAATTTAACTGAGTTTTATAATGTGAAAAAACTAGGAGAAAACAAAATTGCTGAAACTACAACTGTCATTTGAAAATCAGTTACTATACTGTAGTTACAGGCATTCTTCTACTTTCTAAGGTAATGAGCCCTGGTGGCACACTGCTTGGTATTGCAGGCTAACTCTGCCCACAGTCTGGAGTTCGATCCTGACAGGCCCAAGGTTGACTCTGCCTTCCACTCTTCCAAAGGTTGGAAAATGGGGTCCCAGAATGTTGGGGACAATATGCTGACACTGCAAACCGCTCAGAGAGTGCTGTAAAGCCCTATAAGTGCTATTGCATATAAATTAGCATTTACTGTTATATAAAAATAGATATGATAAATATATAAATATAAAGCCAGTTTGATCTAATGGTTAAGACATCAGGTTAGAAATTAGAAACAGTGAGTTCTAATCTCTTCATACACATGAAAGCTGGCTGGGTGACTTTTGGCCAGTCACTCTCTCTCAGCCCAACTTGCTTCATAGGGTGGTTGCTCTTGAAGAGAAAGTAGGAGGAAAGAATATTATGTATGTTCACTGCCTTGAATTCTTTATAGAAATAGCAGGCAGGATAAAAATAATCTTTTAAAAATGCTGTTAGAGGTACTATTTGTTACGTATAGCCACTTAATATATCAGTAAAATTTATAAAATTTTGTTAATAAAGTCAATGAAATTCATAATGCAGTCTCCTTGCACATGATATCTAGCATGCCAATGAGGACAATCTGAAATATATTTTTATGACAATAGCAATTCCCTTAAAAAAACCCACAGAAAATTTTTTATAAGAATATCTTAATCAAGTCATAGCTAGCACAAATCTGGACTAACGAACTCAACTCTACAAGTCCTTTTAAAAAGATAACTCTTATTTCACATGTAAGGCAGAAAATAACATTCATTTTAATCCTTTGCAAAGCAATGTAACTGAAAGCTAAAAGAAAAAAACTTCAAGCAAAAAAAGCAGAAAATGAACATGCAATTTTCAGAATCCAACAATAATGGGTGAAGAAAGCAAGTGGTAAACTATAGTGGATGGAAAAAAGCAACCAGTAAATTACAGGTAGGTTACAAAAATATTGCATCTCAAGCCAAAAGTGAATCAAAAGTATAGGATGATAATATTCGAGAATCTGAAAGGCAGTATTGGAAGAAGTAATCTTCTACCTTAGTTCGAAGTGGAACATAATCCATACATAAATCTTCCCACAATTCCTGCAGATCGGACATCTCCAAAGCAAAAGCTAAGGCAAAGCCAGGTTGAGATTTCAGCACCACATCTGGGAAGCCAGAAGAAGAGTTTTTATCGAAGTTCTGGCAATGAGAACTTGATTTTACAGGAATAGGTAACTTGCTCCCTCTGGGACTCTGGACTGGCTTGCAGTCAAAAGCTTTCACCAAATTAAGGGCTACCTCTAACCTATTGCCCTGAAGTGACAAGCTTTGTGCTCCACAATCACTTATACAGTTACACGTCGCCTTTCTCTTTGCCTCTGTGCCCGTTTCCTCCTCTTTTGGATGTAATGCATCAGCGATCGCGGTTGCATCCAACGATTCAAGGGACAATTCGGAAGTTTCTCCTTCCACTCTTTCTTCATCCAAAGGCGCCTTGTCGCTTAGCAAGTCAGTAATTACTGGCTCACATATAAGTAACTCTTCACTACAAACGTTGGCAGAACACCTGGATGATACACAGGGGAGATTTCTTGCCACTTTTCGTGGGATTTTGCAAATTGCCTCATAATCAGCATCAGTAACGCGCAGCACAGCGCAACCCCGACACCGCCTAGGACGACTTTCTGCACCGTGGTACGCTTGTGGGTCTCCAACGCGTTCCTCCGGCTCTGTCCAGCATTCAAACCCTGAATAAGCGAAGTCTTCCTGGAGGAGAGTCGAGTAGCGCAGATCCGGCAGGCTGGATACTTCCGTCGTCTCGTCGGTGGGCTCGTCGTTGTTCTTCCTGTATGTTCCGGCGATACACAGCTTGAGGCGGTCCTTTTCTAGCATTAGCTTCTGCAATCGTTCAATTGACAGAGCCTCTATGCGCGCAATAACAGTATCAAAGCGATATATGCGCTCCAACATAAAGGCACACTTGCTACAGATAAACTCGTTTTTGCCATCACGTGAGATTTCCTTGCCTAGAACATGCGAAAGCAAAACCTGGAAATTCAATTTAGTTGCGGTGTGGAAGATCCAGCGCCTCTGATTGCCACAAAGTTCTCGACCACAAATTCGACATGATTCCCTCATTTCGCCAGCTTCCTCCTTCAGGGGCCACCCTTCTCTTCTGTCTCTCTCCGCTGCTATTTCCCAGCAGGGTTGGTCTTAGCTGACCGAAACATCACTAACTCAGATGGGAGGAGCCAAAAAAAAACCTTTCCCCACAGATCTGCGTAGCTCAAAAATTCCCCTCCGTTCAATTTCTCTCCGCCCGAATCGGATAGCTGACCTACTGACGACTTCAGTACCACCTCCTTCCAAGAAGCTACTAAGTATCCCCGCTTTTGCTCAGGCTGCCGCAAGACTGGGAAAGACGCAGCATCCCCCAAATCTTTTTTGATAGCAGTTCAGATTTCAAGATGGCCGTGACAATAGCAGCACACATTTCGCGCAAAGATTCTTGGGAAATGTAGTTTGCCAGCCTTGCCAAGTGAATAAATAGTGCATGCTAAAGATGCCACATCATCCACTCCCTTCTCGCCGGCTTCGAACCGCGCCTTTCTTTTATGTAAAAGCGCGTGGTTTCCCCGAAATACATTGAAGGAATGTATTAAGCGTACTTTCGTATAGAAATTTCCTTACTGACTCCGAAACTATTTGATTTGCTGATTAAAGATAAGCAAAGCTCTATAACCTCGTTTTAATTTAATTGTTGTGTTGCTGTGTTGAATAAATCCTATCAGTCTGAGATAAAGGGTCAAACATGAATGGGTGAATTGAATACAAGATTGATCAAGTAAAAAAAGGGCTGAAATGGTATGACTATTAAGAAGAATGTATGAGTCTTAAAATAAATTTATTTTATTTATTAAATTTATATGCCTCCCATCTCTTGATTCTGCTCACCACAATACAAGAAGGATGCTGAATTGGGAAGAGTGCAGGAAAAAAAGTATCAAAAGGAGACTAAATTCTATGAAGAACTGGGTACCTTAGGTTAGAGAAGACTAAGGGGAGATATGATAGCAAATTTCCAATAGTTTTTTTCCCCCAAAAGTTTTTTATTTCAATCTACATATAACAACAATACATTAACAGTGTGGCATCAATATATCATACATCTCTCATTACCTATGTTCATATTAATTCATAATTCTTCACTATTTATTTTCAACTTTACTCTCTCCAAATGCCTACCACTATATCAATTAAACATATCTAGTAATTCCATTATTCAATTTCCTCCCTGTTTTCATTTTATTTTTTAAATAAAAAATTCTCATTTGGCAAGCTAGTGTGGTTTCAGGTTTCACATCTCAATACAAATATGACCATAGTTACCTATTCATGTTATTTGTTTAATTTCATATTGCATCATCCTTATCATTTATTAAACATTAAGCTTATCTTATCCAATCCCAATTCATGTTCTCATATCTTGTTTTACAATGTTATCTTTATTCAATTCCAAATCCTA
This sequence comes from Naja naja, assembly GCA_009733165.1. Lineage (NCBI taxonomy): Eukaryota > Metazoa > Chordata > Lepidosauria > Squamata > Elapidae > Naja > Naja naja. Next base: position 119,372,254 of record CM019150.1, on the reverse strand, counting down.
TTATATCTCCTTCCATTTTTCTTAGTATATTCTCATATCTTATTTTACAATGTTATCTAAGATTCTCATCTTCTTTCTATTGTCATTTCTCATATTATTATTATTTTTCTGTCACATTTGTCATTTTATCAATCCTTATCTGTAAATATAATTGTCCCCTCTAGTTAGTAATTCGAGCTAACCACCTTCATTCTTCCTTAATATCAATCGCCCTATCTAGTATAAAACACATATATATATTTTTCTCAGATTCCGCATTATATTTTCTCTATAAATCATCTATACATTACAAAATATTATTTTCAATATATTCTTATACATCACAACATATTACCTTGCGGAATCCCCTTCCTTATCCCTTTTTTTTCACCCATTATCTCTCACTCTTTGGACAATGTACCTTCTTTTCATCCTTGTTTCCTGTTCCTCTTTATTTTCTGGTCCTTTCTCTTTTTTTTTCCCATTCTAGTTCCCCTCCTTTTCTCATTCCAGTTATTAAACTTTTCTTTTGATTTTGTTTTTTTGCTTTTTCCCTCTCTCTTTAACCATTTTCCGAACCATTCTCCCTTTTATCATCCCATCAGACCACAAATTTTTAATTCCAATTCCTTTTCCCCCCTGCTTAAATAATTGTTGTTTTTTGTCCTTCTAAGTTGGCTTCTTCTTTATAGAACTCCTCCCCCTCTGGTTTATTGTGTTCTTGTGTATGCTGAGTCACCATTTCCAATTTTTATAGTACATAATTACACATTTCAAGTTTAATTTTCATCATGTCCCTTGTATCTTGCATGTCCGATCTTATGTCTTGTAAGTCCAGTCTTATATCAACAAGTAGCTCCTCCATTATATCTTCTCTCTTCCTTAATAGCTGAAATCCTCTTCTTTAATAGATATATTCAGTCTCAGAGTCCAGTATATTATTTCAGCCAATATCTTTTGGATTTACTTTCAACAATTCATGCTCTTGAGTCTTTATTCCGGGTCTTCTAATTGGCCCTTTCCCAATTGTTTCCCAAATTACCGGGTGATTCTATAACAATATTAAAGTTCCTTTTATATTCTTTTAAGTTCCAAAGTCCAAACTCTCAAAAAGACCAGACACTTTTTTTAGAACGTACTAAAGTTTTCCTGTATCATCAGGTGGCGCTCTTGAGTCTTTTTAACTTTCTTTGTTGAATATAATATTTTTATTAAGTTCGCTGATTTCAATCATTAGCTATTATTTCTTTTCTTTTCAACACACTCAATTCCAGCATTTAGTTATGCCCTTTAAGTGCCCACAGTTCAATACATGTCCGGTTTGATTTCTAAACCTTTGTTGTGTTAAAGTATTTTCTGTTAAGTTTGCATGAAGAGTCAGACGCGGAGTGCTTCAGTGAAGAGTTTATTAATGACTACAGCTCATAACAGACCCAATTTGGCTGGGCTGCGGCTGCTACTTATAGCCAGCAGCCGCAGTTGCCAGCCAATCAGAGTGCAGGATTTTCCCGTACTTTTTAAACCAATCATTTTTGACATTTTACAAGAACAGTTTAAACTAAACCAATGACATTCAAACCTGCATACATAACCCCCCCCCCACTAGGTTCAGTCCATACTCAAACCCCAACCTATCTAATGTATTCTTTTAAATAGGTGGGGCTCTTATGTGTACGTTGAGACCTTTGTGGTTCAGAAGTTTCAATGTTCTCACCCAGTGAGAGAGGAAATGTGTCTGCTGACATTTCCCTACTCGAGCTTCCAGTGGAAGAAGACGCTGTTTGATTGTTGCAATCTGGTCTCTCCTCCCAACCCATCTCCAACCCAATGTCAGCACCCAAGTCAGGTAGTGATGTGCAATCTTTCACTTGTAAAGATGGATTTTGGCATTGTGACAGGTTTTGGGGTGATTCCTGTCGTAATGGCTCTTTACACATGGGGTTGATTCTTGTTTGCTGATTATCCTCATGTTCCTCCCCTTCCCCCTAGAAAAGGCATTAGGTATGGGAACTAGAGAGGAACAATTGCGATGTTCCTGAGGTAATCTGGATCTAAGCTGATCAATGTGCCTGCTCCAGAAGACTCCATCCTCTGTTTGCACCCTGTAAGAACGAGGGCCTGTGATTTGAGTTATTTCAGCAGGAATCCAGGAAGGTTCACTCATAAGGTTCTTAGCATAAACAGAATCACCCACACTGAACGTGTGAACTTTGCTAGTGGAATCAAGTGGTGCGTTGGGTGCATAAGTGGGATGAAGGCGGTCAAGGAAAGACCTAAGTTTCCTACCCATCAACAACTCTGCTGGGGATAAGTTAGTTGATGGGTTAGAGTGATGTGCTGAACACTAAGAAGTTTTCAACTTTCTCAGTGATGTCCCCAGGACCCAATTGCTGAAGCTTTTCCTTGGTAAAACGTACCATGCGTTCAGCCCGGCTGTTAGCCAAAGGATGCCCAGGGGCAGTCAGGGCATGTCTGATACCCTGTTGTGCTAGATAGGATTCAAAAGGTTGGATGTAAATTGAGGGCCATTGTCAGAGACAAGAACATCAGGTAACCCGTGGGTTACAAAAGCTTTTAAGCTGCTTGATGACAGCATCAGTAGTGGTGGATGCCATAGGGATCACCTCTAGCCATTTGGAATATGCATCTACTATAATAAGGAAGGTGTGCCCTCTGGTAGGGCCAGCGAAATCAATGTGAATCCTAGACCATGGGCCCCTAGGACATTCCCATTCCTGTGTGGGGGCGAGGTGGGCAGGCCTGACTACCTGACAGTTGGGACAAATGCAACCCAGTTTTCAACCATTTTGTCAATACCTGGCCACCATACATAACTCCTGGCCAATCCCTTCATCCTTACAATACCTGGATGACCCTCATGTAACATTTCCAAAACCTCTTTTGCAGTTTTGCAGGAATAACCACCCTGTTACCCCACAAAATACATCCTCTTAATACAGATAATTCAGTTTGCCTGGATTTAAAAGGTTGAGCAAGGTGAGGTAGATCTTGAAAAGGCCAACCTTTCTTAATCCAGCCTATAACAGGAGCCAATAAAGTGTCTTTGGCAGTCTCTCTGGCAATTTCAGCAGCGTGTACTGGAAGCTTGGCAACAGTTGCTAGGAAAAAGGTGTGCGCCTCAGGTTCAAAGTCCTCAGTGTGAAACGGAAGTGGGCAGCGACTCAAAGCATCAGCATGGCCAATGTCTTTGCCAGGCTTGTGGATGAGCTTGTATGAATAAGCAGCAAGAAATTCAGTCCACCTCAGCATTCTTGGTGACAGGATAGTGGGTGTAGGTTTGTCTCCTTCCACAATGCCTAACAAAGGTTTGTGATCTGTGACAATGGTAATTGTTCTCCCATATAGATACTCATGGAATTTCTTGACAGATGCAACAATTGCCAATGCTTCCTTGTCCAATTGGCTGTAATTTCTCTCTGCTTTGGTCAAAGTGCAAGAGTAAAATGCAATAGGGGCTTCCTCCGCTGGGAAGCCTGTGGCTCAAAGCCCCCCCCACTCCAAAAGGGGATGCATCACAAGTCAGTACAACAGGCAAATTCTCAGAGAACTTTATCAGTACAGCATCAGACGTGATTAGTCTTTTAATATTGTTAAATGCTGATTGTTCCTTCCTGCCCCAGACCCAAGCAGATTTTTTGTCCAGTAATCTGTGTAATGGTTCTGCAATGGTTGCCTTTTGAGGTAGGAACATGTGATAAAAGTTAATAAGTCCAAGGAAGGCTTGCAAATCTGTTTTGCTTGGGTCACGAGGTGGAAATATAGAGTTGGGTATCATCAGCGTACTGCAGATACCTCAATTCATGTTAACAGATTATTTAACCCAGTGGCTTAATAGCAATAGCAAGTAACAATAGCACATAAACTTTGTTAGAGTTTGCAGCATAAATTCACATCCAGAAAACACAAAATAACTGATTCAGCAGGATCATTAACTTCTTTATAAACATATTAATATGAGTTAAGTTTACAATACCATTTGTAGATTCTTTCAATGTAACATAAGCAAAAACACAAGCAGCAGCTCAGAGCAGATATCAGTTTTTAGCAAGCAAGCAAGTTAGTTTCAGTTTCAATTCTCAGCAAAGCACATAGAGCCAAACCATACCCAGGTTATCAGCTCCCATTGGCTGGTCTGTTGCCAGGCTTACTTTGTTAACCATATCTCTGCCAGTTAATGAATATACTCTGACAGACTTATATACCACTTCATAGTGCTTTACAGCTCTCTCTAAGCAGTTTATAGAGTCAGCATATTTTCCCAATAATCTGGATCATCATTTTACTGAGTCAGGATGGAAGGCTGACTTGATCTTGAGCCGGTAAGCCTCATATACTATTTTATTATGTGTATTTTTAATGTTTCAATATTTTAATTATTTTTACTTGTTTTACAACTTGTAAGCTGCCTAGAGCCACCTTGTAGGGGAGATGGGCAGCATAAAAATTTAATAAATAAATAAGAATTTCATGACAGAGTAAGGAAAAGAACCATCTGAGTCTTACATTTATGAGGCTTCATCTCTGGAGGCTTTCAAGCAAAGATTGGACAGTGATTTGCCTGTGGATACCTACCCTGGAACTTCAAGATCCCTTCTAAACCTATGATTTTTTTAAAATGAATGCAGAGTAGAGAAAACTGATTTGTTTTCTTTTTATTAACACATTTCAATCAGTTCTCAAAATCACATAGTTAAACATTTGCGGGAGATTGGTGATCCAGAAATGTGAAATATAAATAAATAAAATAAGTATAAGTAGTCCTCAACTTACAACCACAATTAAACCCAAAATTTATGTTAAGTGAGAAATTTGTTAAGTAAGTTTGCTCCTTTTTACTACTTTTCTTGTCACATTTGTTAAGTGAATCACTGCAGTTCTTAAATTAGTAGCATGGTTGTTAAGTGGTTTCCCCATTGACTTTGCTTGTCAGAAGGTCATAAAAGGGGATCACATGACTCTGGGAGACTGCAACAGTTATAAATGTGAATCAGTTGTCAAGCATCCAAATGTAAATCACGTGACCATGGGGATGCTGCAACAGTTGTAAGCATTCCTTCCAAGGGTGGAAGAAAAGCCTCGTCGTGGGATGCCATGTTAATTCCCACAGTTCCTTCCTCGATCATTGCTTTCTCCTTCATCTTCCCTGAGTCTTCATGCCACCGATAGGCAAGTCAGTGATCAGGGCTCAGGACCCTGGACAGCCCCCAGTTCACAGGGAGCTGGTTGAAGTTTTGAAGATTCAGTTTAATGTCAGCATTCCAATGAAACTCCCCATTCTCATTCAGCACTCAGAAACAAAGTTCATCCGAGTAAGAATTTATTAAGGAAGTCATATTGGCACATCTGGGAAAACCCAAATCTGAAAGTTCCGGGTTTTCCCTTCCCAAATGAAATTCAAAATCCATCCCCTGTACCCACCAGCCCATCACATGGTCCAATCAATCATCATCCCAACTGGAGACATTCCTCCAGACCCTACTCTTCAGATGCAACATGTCCTTGACTTTATAAGAATAATGTTGTTGAGTCTAATCTTCCACCTCTCAAAGAAATCCCGCCTCCCAAATTCCCAGGCACTAAATGTGGCAGCCTAGAAGCTTCTAAGTAAAATATGGCTTCTAAGGCTGACACCCCTCCACACAGGATCTCCTTAAATCCTATTCTCCAGGTAAGCCTTGTGAAGAGAGGCAGGGCACCCCCCTCCCAAGTAGTCAAGTCTCTCTGCTCTGACTCCATCTCCTCTTTATTCTCTGCACTTGTAGATCAGGCAGGGGAGGCAGTTGCTCATGCTCCAATGGTCCTCTGCTCCAGTGCCTGACCTTTCCATCTCCTCCCCCCTTACTCAGTCATCCTGTGCCCTTTCTTCCTCTCTGGTGACCCTTTTGAGGGAACCGTGACTGCCTCATCCTGCTCCTCCAGTCATTCCTCCCGGACCAGAGAGGCTGCACCCTCTTCCTCCATCGGCTCCAGTTCCATCTCCTCCTCCTCGGAACCTGGCTTCGATGGGGCCATGACACATTCATTCCATGAACATGTCATCCAAATTCTCTAAAATAATTTCTAAAACACTTCAATTCTTTTGGACATGCTTCCAAATCATGCCCATTACTAACATTTGCAATCATGTGGCTCCCTAATATGTTTTTTCCAGTGAAAATAGAAAAGTAATTCACTTCAGTGGAAACACCACTTTCAGCTGCAATAAATAGAATCAACTCCAGAATGTCCAGAATATGCACAAATCTATCATACTGGATTAATGCAATAACCAATATTAAATTTTGATGTCTTGTTTTGTGCTTTAAAATATGATTGGCTTTAGTTTGAATGATATTTTTCTGTGAGGCTTTCCAAACTTTCTATAGCCATGACAGTGAATTATGCAATAGTATGGTTTGATGGAGTCAATCAAAATAGTCAGTATTTTTCTTACCTCATGTAGTGTCTGGATTTTTCCTCCCAGAGTCTCATAGACATGCTTATTCTTTGGTAGATGACAGATCTCAGCTTCATCTTTATTGCTCTGATTCTCTGCTTCTGTCCTGAAATTCATAGTTTCAGATGATGGTCAAAGAATGAAAAATATGCTTTCTTTCTAATCTAGTAAACCATAGTATTCTGGAAGTTTGGGCAAACTGTTTCGATCAGCATTGGTCCAACAACAACAAAGCCTGGCAAGTTTGGTTGTTCTAAGTTTTAATGGAAATAAAATATTTGTGAACTCTGTGTGATTTCATAGGATAAGTAGGGCATGGTTAGTGTGCATCATCCTCTCTTCTCTCTCCTGCATTGCTTGTATACAAGGCTGCCTCTTCTTTGCCACTGCCATTGCCACTGTTCCACTACCCATAAGCCACCATTCTGCCCACCCTCTTATCTTGCTACTTTGCTTCTGCTCAGTCATTGCCTCCATAGATGTATCACCCTGTGTATTTGTTCCTTACTGTGATTATTTAAGCAGTAAAAAATAGTCTCCAAGCATGGGCTACCGCAGTGATCAGTCTGGCTTCAGATTTTCCTAGGATCTTCCCATCTCTCCCCCACCTCCCCTCAGTTGCTGTTGTTGATGTCCACATACACTATAGCCAAGGAATCCCATTGCAAAGGAAATAACTATGAGGAGTATCAGGAGAATTCTGGACATGTCCTCCATAGAATCTATGCTTGTCAGTCAGACAACAGGTGAGGTAACAATCAATAAATCTTGTCAGAAAATGACAGAAGGTGGCTGATTCACCCAATACTATTTGGTACTGCCTGCAACCTGTAACTCAAGCTAAAAAGGAGAAACAATGTCAGGAATTCTTATCAATTTCACCTTGACTCTTATGTCTCTGGTTGGTGTCCTTATGGGGATGCCTGTGAGGTGGGAGGCAATTTTGTAGGTTACTGAGACAAGGAGGAATACACTGGTAGAGGCAACAGAATAGGATTCCCAGTATGGTTATGGTGATTGCTCCAAGAAGGAGGGATTTTCAGTCAATGAAGATCTGGCAGCTAGGACAGATGTCATGTAAGTTGAAAGGAAATTTATCATATCCGATGTTTTGTGCCAATTATTTTAGATGTTTGATGTCACTTTCTATGAGCTGTGAGGTTTTGGTCAGGTTCGCGTGCTCACCAAACTGGTTGTTACACCAGTTGAATCCCACCACTGAAGATGAGGGGATAGACAGAGCATGCATCAAATTTGCAGATGACACCAAGCTGGGGAGAACAGCCAACACTTTAAAATTAGGCTTAAGACACAGAAGAATCTTCACAGACTTGAACACTGGACCCTATCCAGCAAAATGCAATTCTTTTTTTTTTATTCATATTTATATCCCGCCCTTCTCTGGAGACTCAGGGCGGCTTACAGTTTTTGGGATACAACCCAATGCGCTCAGCAATAGCCTTCATTCCATTGTATATGCCTGCTTATTACTAAGCGGCATTTTTACAAAGTCAGCTTATTGCCCCCAACAATCTTGGGTCCTCACTTTACCTACCCCGAGAGGATGGAAGGCTGAGTCAACCTTGAGCCTGGTGGGATTCGAGCCTGCAATAATTACAGGCAGCTAATAATTACAGTCATGAGAAAACTAATGTCCTACATTTAATCAAGAAAAAATAAATGCACATATATAGAAAAGGGGTACTGGCTTAATAGTAGTAATTGTGAGAGAGATCTAGATGTCCTAATAATATGAACCAGCTCTGTGCCACAGCTGCTAAAAAAGATAATGAAGTCCTAGAGGGAGAGTGTCAGATCTGTGTATCTGCCATACTTCAATGGAAGAAGAAGGAGGAGGGGGTTTGATACAAGTAATCCTTTTTGATGTAACCTGAGTATCTTAATTCTTGTATTGAATCTGTAAAACCTGCACACAATTTTACAACTGGGGACTGGAGCCCAGATGCCTGGAAACTTGTCACCTCTTGGAGAGATAACAAGAGAAGAAGGGGCCATAAAAATCCCAGCTCCAAAAGAAACTTTCTGGGAAGGGGGGCAGGAATTAACATGTTGCTTCTTTGTATTGACAAAATCCACACCGGACTAAGGGGAGGGGTTCTAACTCCCTTTATCTAAGCTGCATGCCTAGAGGGATATTAGATCCTGCTTTGAATATCGCCTGACTATCTTCCTTTTTCAATAAAGAATTCCTTTTGAAATACCCAGTTTTCATAAGTTTATTCTTATCGTCTGAAGGGGAGAGAGTCTGGTCCTTACATAAAGCAGGGTCTGCAATAGTGGTCAACCCGGAGAGGATTTTTTTTTCTCCTTCCAAAATTTCACTCTACCAAGGGGAGCCTACAAAAATGTCTGAACGTAGCAATGAGCAAGGGGAAGCTGAATATTGGGGAGAAACTTCGACAACTACCCAGTCAGACACTGGCTTTGTGTGCCCCACCGAAGACATTGAAGCTGCCTGCGAAAATTCCATGAACCCCAATAGTCTATAGGTGTAGGAAACAGAGACAGCAGGGATGGAAGAACCATGGGAGTAACCCTCACCCGTGGTAACCATAAACCCAGGTGGAAAATAGAGCTGGAAGTTCTTTCTGATCAGGTAGAATGGATCAAGGAATCACTGGCAGATGACTGACTGAAATGGTACATAAATCGCCTTGTGAGGGAAGCCCTGGAGGACCTCAGTGTGTGGAATGAACCAGATTGCCAACAAAGGAGAGTGAGTGAACCAGAAATCAAGATAACCTGAGCCGTCACCCCTGATCCACCTGAGATTGGTCGAAGGATGGACCAAGCTGGAGAACCAGCAGCCATGCCAGGTATCCAACCCATTGCCATTCTAGAGCAGGGATTAATCCCAGCCAACCCAGGGACCTATAAATGAAGAGAAAGATCCCACCCTTGGTGGGTGAAATTCGATGGGGATCCCCAGAAATTGGGATTCTTCCTGGCACAAGTCCTCATCTATATGCAAGAATACAGGCAGAACTTCCCAACGCAGGGGGCCAGAGTGCAATTCGTCACCCTAGCCGTAGAAAGGGCAGCCACCAGATGGATGGTAACCCTCCACAATATTGACACCCCAGAGCTGAGGAACCTTGATCTATTCATGACAGTCTTACGCCACTGCTTGGAAGACCCCCTCACCGATCGAAAAGCCCACGACCACATTAGGGTCATAAAGAAAGGCCGTTGCCTTGTAGCTGAATGCACCAAGGAATTTTGTGACCTGGTCGGCTGAGTCAACTGGCCAGAAGATATTCTAATCTGCTGGTTCAAAGATGGACTCAAAGATGACCTGTACACTGCCTGCCTGGTCCGTGGGGCCCCTAGCCTTCTGCATGAATGGTACTTGATGGCAGAGGAGGCGGAGATAGACATGGCCCCTAACCAGTACTGTAGTGGCAGGGTTGGAGAAGATCCCCACCCCAGGGGAAGTGGGAGTTTTTCAAACCCCAAATCACCATGACTCCAAGACCAGCTGGCTGTTTTAAGTGTGGAAAGGAGGGGCACCATGCAGCGGAGTGCTGTTCAGAAACCCCTTCCAGAAAGCCAGACCACCCATTAGGAGGGAAACCTGGAAAACCCAAACCCCAAGGAAAAGAAACTGCCCTGAGAAGCCGAGAAGCCGTGAGGTTTCGGTCCCTCTCAAACCCAGAGGAAGAATCTCCAATGCCTTGAGGAGACCTGAGCCAGTCTGAAAGCAATCCAGAAGATGACCCACTGGTAAGTGACCCAATTGAACCACTCACTTTACCCCTAAGACTGTTTATCTCCAACTGAAGGAAGGGGGAGGAAGTAGCAGCATTACTGGAATCGGGATGCACCCAGTGCCTAATCAACCCCACCCTAGTAGGGAAATTGGGAATCCACCTAAGGAGAATGGAAAACTCCATCGCTTTCTGCCAATTAGATGGGACTATAACGGGGGGAGGCACCCCCACTACAGAACCATTGCAAATAGAACTGGGGAACCATAGCGAGACGCTCACATTCATTGTAGCCCCAGGAATGGAAGGGCCACTAGTTCTAGGACTCACATGGCTACAAAAATGGAATCCAAAAATAAATTGGGAGAGGAACTGTACATTTCTAGAAACATGTAACATTTGCAAATATCCCAGCGGGGGAAGGAATGAAAAGAGAACAGAGAACCAGTCATGGCTGGCCAGCCTGCTGAACCCATTAACATCCCCAAAGAATACCAGGATTTGGCTGAAGTATTTAGTGAGGAGGCTTCTGATGAACTCCTGCCTCATCGCACCACAGACTGTGCCATTGAAATCCTGCTGGGGGCTAAACTTCCAAAACTGAAAATGTACTAAATGCTCAGAACTCAGAGCATTTATCAATAAAAATCTAAAACAGGGTTTTATTGAACCTACCCAGCCGAAAATAGCAGCCCCAGTATTATTCTGTGAAAAGATGGCACCCTATGTCTCTACATTGATTTCCATAATTTAAATACCGTGTTTTTCAGAAAACACAACCCACCCCAATAAGCCAATCTGAAGTTTTGGGGGGGAGGCCTAATATTACCCACACCGCAAAAATAAGCCCGGGGGATGGGCATAGCTGGCATGAGTGGTGGCGTGAGCATGGGGGAGGGGGGCAACTGTTTGGCTGCAGAAGGGGCAAAAGTCATTCTACGCTGAAGCAGAGGCATTCTGAGCCTTCAGCGTATCCCAGGATTGCAACGCTGAAGGTTTAGAATGGAGCCTTCAGCGTGGCAACCCTGGGAGACACTGAAGACATGGAGTGGAGCTGTTTTCATGAAAGGCAGGAAAATTCCCCTTTCCATTTTCCTGCCTTTCATGAAAACAGCTCCACTTCAAGTCTTCAGTGTCTCCCAGGATTGCCATGCTGAAGGCTCCATTCATTCTGTTATCCATTCCTCTTGGAGCAGGCCCTGCAAGGCTTGTTGTGGCATTGAACTCATTAAAGGCAGCACCTCCATGAGCTTCATCACACCTGTGCAGCTGGCATCCTGCTGTGAGCGGCTGCACCAGTGTATCCAAACTCACAGTGGTGCCAGCGCTCGCACACGCAATGGCACAGCAATCCTTACAGGGTCACGCTAGAAGAGGCTGTGCTGATGTGATGAACCTCACAGCAATGCTGCCGTTTGCATGCACAATGCTACTACAAGCCTTGCAGGGTCCTGGGATATGCTGAAGATGTGGAGTGGAGTCGTTTTTGTGAAAGGCAGGAAAATGGGGAGGGAGAGGGAGCTTGAGGAATGGATGACAAGCAGGAAAATTCCCCTCCCCATTTTCCTGCCATTCGCCAAAAAGCCTCCATTCCGAACCCTGAAGTTTTGGAATGGAGGCTTTTTGGAGAACGGGAGAAAAATGGGGAGGGGGTATTTTCTTGACTGCCATTCTTCCCTCAATCTGTGCTAAGCTTGCAGAATAGCTCCTTTCAGCCCTACAGAAATGGCCTGGTGGAGAGGCAAGGGTGTGCATTGGGTGTTCCTTTCGGCCACTAAAGAAGCAGCCCAGTGGAGAGGCAAGGTGTGTGAGGCAATTCTTTCAGCCGTGATAGAAGCAGTCAAGTGGCTAGGTGAGGCGCATGGAGGGAAAATTAAGATACCCCTCGAAAAGACGGCCTAGCCATTTTTTTCAGGAGTCTAAAGAAAATAAGGCCCTATCTTATTTTCTAAAAAGCACGGTACCATCAGCATGGAAAATATGTACCCACTCCCCCTCATGAAGGACATGCTAGCTCACCTCTCTAAAGGAAATTTTTTTCAAAGTTAGATCTATGAGAGGCATACTATTGCATCAGAATAAGGGAAGGGGATGAGTGGAAGACTGCTTTTAACACCTCACTGGGATGCTACCAGTTTAAAGTACTCCCTTTCAGACTACAAGGAGACCCTGCTGTATTTATGCAACTAATTAATGAGGTTCTCCATGATTTTTTTGTACAAAGGGGTTCCAGTTTATCTCAATGACATTTTAATCTACACCGAAACAAAAGAAGAGCACATAAAGTTACTCTGAGCAGTTCTCACAAAACTCCAAAATGCCAAACTATATGCAAAACTCTCTAAATATGAGTTCCATCAAGAAAAAAATAAACTACCTAGGATACAGAATATCCCACAAGGGAATAGAGATGGACCCACAAAAAGTAAAAGTTGTCTTTGATTGAGAGCTGCCCTATACTTGCAAACAACTGCAAAGCTTCCTGGGTTTTGCAAACCAAGGCAACTCCTTACCTGGATGATGGAATGCCAAGCGGCATTCAAAAAACTTAAACTTCTATTCTCAGCAGAACTAATCCTGAAACACCCAGGCCCAGCACAACAATTTGTTATCCAAGCGGACGCTAGCAATGTAGCAGTTGGAGTAGTTCTACTCCAAAAGAATGAATGTGGACAGTTGCAACCTTGTGCTTATACTTCCAAGAAATTGACAGAAACTGAGCAAAGATGGGCCATATGGGAGAAAGAGGCATATGCTGTCTGATGGGCACTCCTCACATGGAGACACTTCCTAGAAGGGAACAAAATCCCCTTCGAAGTCTGGACTGATCATAAAAATATAGAAGCCCTGAAAACTCCATGGAAACTCTCCCAAAAACAAGTATGTTGGGCGCAATATTTTAAACATTTTTTTAATTTGAAAAAACTTTATTAAATACAAAGGTTAAAATATACAAATGTACAAAACTAAAAGATAAAAAGTCATACATGTAGACATCACAACACTTTCTATAATAGAACTAATTATATTTTTCTCTAATACATTTGATAGTGATATTTCATAATAAATATTGAGTGGCAGTTATTTCCTATATCCTGTAAATTACCTGTTATCTATATTCTATAAAACATAATAGTCTATTATTATTTTTTGGTATTGGATTATAATTATATGTTTTTACAAATATATTTTATTACTTAGTCAAAGAACAAGGAGACCTGGAACTAACATTTGTAAATTCCTGTCATTTGGTATATATATCATAATATGTTTCATAGATTCATTCCCCCCCCCTTATTTTATATATTCTTTTTTTTTAATATTCTAACCAGTTGTACCATTTGTCCCAAATCGAATAAAATTCCAAATCATCCTTTCCTTTTAATTTTAATGTGAGCTTCTCCATTTCAGTGCATTTGTAAATTTTTTGAATGATAAAATGTGTAGGCGGTATATTAGGCGTTTTCCAGTACTGTGCAAGTGAGATTCATGCCACTGTTAATATGTGAATAATCAAATACTTTACTTTGGTACAATTTAGGTTCCCACTCCAATTCACCTTGGACAATTTCCTCTATCCAAATTTTGATCCTAATCCAAAATTTTTTAACTAATGGGCATGTCCACCAGAGATGGAAGAAGGTACCATGATTTCCCTTGCATTTCCAACAAATTGGGTTTACTGTTGGATACATTTTTGCCAATCTAGAAGGTGCCAGATGCCATCTATATATCATTTTATATAAGTTTTCTTTATAAGATACTGATTTTGTTAATATAAGATTTCTCTGCCAAATTTGTTCCCAGGCATTTAGATCTATATTGTGGCCAAAAATTTTGCCCGTGCTATTATTGGTCCTTTCATGATTTCCTCAGCTAATTCATATTCTAGTAAATAATTATATAATTTGGATATCATATTTTTTTCTAGGCCCAAGAGTACCTTATCAAGTTGGGTACTTTTTATTTCTAATCCAAATTCTTTTAAGTCCCTCTCATATCTCATTGCTATTTGAAAATGTGACCAATGATCAATAATTATTTCTTGATTTTCTAAATCTTGGATCAATTTAAGTTTCCCTTCATTATCTAAAATTTGGTGATATTTAAGCTTTTTACTAATATCCATTGTGTTAACATTGCCTCCATTATTGATAACCATGTCGGGACTTTAATATAATGATTTCTCCTGATATCTGTCCAAGTTTTAATCAAAGATTTATGCAGGGTATGTCTATAGAAATATGAGTGGCTTTTACTATTCGGGTTCCATAAAAAGGCATGCCACCCTAATTGTAAATCATAACCCTCTAGTGTTAAAATTTGTTTATTTTCCAATTTAATCCAATCCTTTATCCACACTAACATCATTGCTTTATAATAGGTCTCCCAGGCAGGGAGTCCAAAGCCACCTCTGCTTTTATTGTCTTGTAGGTAAATTCTTTTAATTCTTGATTTCGTGCCTGCCCAAATGAATTTCATAATAATTATGTCTAACTCTTTAAAAAAATTATCTAATAATATAGGGATTGTTTGAAATAGTTATAACAATTTAGGTAAAACATTCATTTTGATTGTGGCAATTCTGCCTAATAATGAGATCTGCATTTTACTCCAATTTCCCAAGTCTCTTCCAATTTGTTGTAATACTTTTGTATAATTATCTTCCTTCAGGGTTATCATTTTAGATCTTAACCAAATACCTACACATGTAATCTTATTTACAATGTGTAGTCCCATTATTTTCTCCAATTCTTTTTCTCTATTATTTGCTAAATTTTTGACTAACATTTTACTCTTTTCTTTATTAATTTTCAGCCCTGCGAATTTACCAAATTTATCAATTTTCCTTAATAATATTGGTCCTGAATCTATTGGATCTTCTATGATAAATGCCATATTGTCCACGAATGCTTGTAATTTGTATTCTTGTCTTTTAATCTTTGTTCCTTTAATTTCCTCATTCAGTCTGATTCTATCCAATAGTGTTTCTAATATTGTTATAAAAAGCAGAGGCGACAGTGGGCATCCCTGCCTGACGCCTTTTTTTACCTCAAAAGGGTTAGTAAAATCTCCATTTATCATTACACTTGCCTTCTGTGTCAAGTAAATTGAGTGTAGCATCTTTGCAAAGTTGTCACCAAATTCCATCAAATTTATCTGACATTTCATAAAGTCCCAATTAAGGTTATCAAATGCCTTTTGCATCTAGGAAGACAAGAGCAACTTGACTTCCTGGATGTGTCTCATAAAATTCTAATATATCAATTATGGTTCTTGTATTGTTTCTAATCTGTCTCATGGGAAGGAATCCATTCTGGTCAGGATGGATCCTATCATTAAGAATTATCTTCAATCTTTCTGCCATCATGCTCATAAAAATTTTGTAATCTGTATTCAAAAGGAATATTAGTCTATAATCTGTTTATTTGGTTGGCATCTGCACTCTCTTTAGGGATCAATATAATATAGGCCTCTGTCCATGATTCTGGGAGTCTTGCCTCTAATAATACCTCATTGCAAGTCTCTAGTAACAAATTTACTAGTGGCTCTCCTATATCTTTGTATAATTCACTTGGGAGGCCATCTGGGTCTGGGTTTTTGTTGCTTTTTTGTCTTTTAATCGCCTCTTTTAGCTCATCTAAGGTTATTTCCTTATTTAATATCTCCCTCTTATCTTCCGTTACTGGATGTAGAGTGCTTTCTTTCAAATATTCTTTTATTTTATTCGGTTCAATTATATCTTGATTATATAAATTCTCAAAGTAATCTCTTACAATTATTTTCTTTTTCCCCAAGTCCATCTCTATTGTTCCATTGTTATCTTTCAATTCATATATAATTCTTTTTTGGTTTTCTTTTTTCAATTTAAATGCTAGCCATCTACCAGGTTTGTTTGCATATTCGAAATGATTTTGTTTTGTATATAGCAGTGTCTTAGCTAAATCTTCCTGGTCTAACAAAGTCATTTCATGTTTAAGTAATGTCAAATCATTTCTAATTTGTTCACCCCTCTGGGGCTTTCATTAATCTATCTTCTAAATCATTTATTCTTTTGGTTAACAAATTTTGTTTCTTCCACTTTTCCTTATTTCTGTTGGCCGTGTAGGCTATAAATAATTCCCCTTAAATATGCCTTCATTGTGTCCCAGAGAGTTTGCAATGAGGTATCCTGTTTTTTGTTAAATTTAAAAAATACATCTAATTCTTCTCTAATTTTTTGAGTATACCCCTTTTCCTTCAATAGTTGTGGATTAAGTGTCCACCTACCTTTCTTATGAATTTGATCTTTCCAGATTATCTGCAATGGATTGTGATCTCCCCAAGTATTAGTTAGTCGCGGCCCCTGACCTCTGGAATCAACTACCCTTGGAGCTCCGTCTGGCCCCTGACCTCCGCACCTTCTGCCGTGAGTTAAAGACCTGGTTATTTGACCAACCGAGCTGTGACCCCTCTTTGGGGGGTGGGATGGATCTTTTTAATTTGTTTTATCCTATTGTTTTAATATTTGGGCTTGTAATCTAGTTTAATGGTTTTTTAAGTATTTATTGTACTGTATTTTAGTTGTGAGCCGCCCCGAGTCTTCGGAGAGGGGGCGACATACAAGTTCAAATATAAATAAAATAAATAAAATAAAATATCTCTATATGTTCTTGAATAGATCGTTATTCATCCATGCCATATCTAACCTTGACCAGGATTTGTGTGGATTGGAGTAGAAAGTAAATTGAGTCACCCTTGGGTTCAATTTCCTCCATGCATCTACTAAATCTAGTTCTTTGGCCATATTGAAAAAACATTTGGGCAGTATATTTCATTTTTTTGATGTTTTTGGTCACTGGCATAATCCTGTTTATTATTAGAAATTGCATTATAATCGCCAATTATGAAAATCATGGGATTTCCTAATTCTAAGTTTCTCATATAGGGTTTTATAAAATTCATTTTGATTTGTATTGGGGGCATATATCCCTACTAGTAAGATCTTTTTATTTTGTATAACCACCTCTGCAATTAATATTCTTCCAATCTTATCATTATAGATCAATTTTGACTCTATTTCTTCTTTGATATATAGTGCTATTCCTCTCTTTTTTCCTCTGCTAATGATATATATAATTTCCCCAATTTTTTGTTTTGTAAGTATATCTGATCCTGTGGTTTAATATGAAACTCTTGAAGACATATTATGTCCAGTTTCTGTTTTTCAAGTTTCAAAAATACTCTTTTCCTTTTTGATGAATCATTTAATCCATTGATATTAATAGATGTTAGTGTCAGTCCTTTTTCCATTATTCCTTATTCTGGCCTCTATCTCTCGTTGGTTCTGGTTGCTGTTTGACTCCTAGTTTTGATTCCTATTTCTTCTCAAGCAAGTATTTCTCCTCTACTTTCTTTATCTTGGTCTTTCTCTCTCTCTTTAGTTCTTTGTTGTACTTCTTCTTGGCTTGACATTTCAAGTTCATCTTTACTACTAGTTTCCTCTTCCGATCCACCTATGTTCAAAGAAGGCTTGTGCTTTAGTCAATTTTCAGTCTTTTCTCATTCCATGAAGTCAAAATACCTTCTGGGGTGATCCATTTAAAGGGGATTTTTTTTATTTAAATAGTTTGTGAGGAACCAATAGTCCTTCCTCTGTTCCCGGACTCTTCTTGGAATTTGTTTCAGTACAATTATTTCTCTGTCTTTATATTTTATTGTCTCCTCGCTTGAAATCTTATAGATTATATCTCTGACTTTTCTCCTGCCAAATCTGATATGGACCTCCCGAGGAAGTCTATGCCATCTCGTATAGCTAGTATAGACTCTGTAGATGTCGTCTATTTCATTTATTATTTCATTCTTATCTCTTTGGAGAAATTCCACTAAGAGTTCAGCCATTACCAATGTTAAATCTTCCTCCTTAACTTCCTCTACATTTTGGAATCTTAAATAATAAGATGCTCTGTCTATCTCAAGGTGGATTAAGGCCTCTTCTGTTTCTTTATTGTGGCCCGTGATTTTTTGGTCCATGAGTTCTAGTTTTTTCTTATTTTGGTCAGATTGTTGTTCAATTATCTTGAACTTTTCTTCATTCCTTTTAATTAATTCCTGGATCAGACCTATTTTCTTGTCCAGGTTCCTAATTTTGGTTTTCATTTCCCCTATTTCAGTTTTCAGTTCAGTTTTCATTGTTCCCCAGTCTGCTCTGCTTTCAATATGGTTTTTGGACATTGATTCTTGTAACATTAACATCATACCTTGGATTGCTAATAAGGATGCTTGGACTGATTGAGCGCTAGTTGTGGTGCTTGATTTCTCAGGAGCCAACATTCCTTCAATCGTTTGTTGAGTAGACACTACTGGACTGGATAATGCCACCATTGGTACAGGTTTTTTCCCGGTCTTAGTAGTAGTAATACTTGTTATATCTTTGATAATTTTATATTGCTCATCTACTATCCTATATATATTGTCCCAAATTGCCGTCAATTTTATAAATAGTTTAAAAAATTCTGATTTCCCATTTAATGGTTACGATGATTTTCTATCTTTACTCAAATTAGAAATAATTATCAATTAATCTACTGATCAAATACTATTAGAAAAAAAGGATCACTTATCAATTATCTAATTCTTAAATTAACAATAAGTTATTAGTTTGTTTCTAATAATAAAAATCTCTTAATTATTAATACCAAAATGTTACTAGCCAATGTCAATCAATATCAATCAATACAATCAAATATCACTCAATATCACTCAATTTTACAACCCAGAATAAATATTTAAATTTGTTTAACTATTACTCTTTCACCAAAATATATAACTATTGATGTGCAATTAATTTTTAGTTCTTAACAGACAAAAGAAAGGGGGAAATATATAAATTGTAATTATAGTAAATGCTATGATAATTTCATTAGACCACAATAAATCAGTAGGAAGAAGGCAAAGTGGTGGAATTAATTACCACTTCCTTTTATAAAGATCAACAAAAATTAACCAAACAAATTCCTATATAATATCTTCAATTTATAACTCCTAATTACAACAAAATTTAAATACGTACAATAAGAATTTCATATTATAAAAATTCCAAGACAACAAAGAGACAGCTATATGGGGAAAGTAAGGAATCTTAAGAGGTCTGATACTAAATAGGTAACTAAATACAATTATATAATACAATAATCCTCCTAAATATAACAGTAGGATAATAGAATATATTCCAACATTCTTTTAATTCAAATCAGTTCTATTTCCAGTTTATGAATCTCTTCCAATCCCAGTGATACAGTTTACCAGAACTTGGCGTTCTCAATCGCCGTCTCCAAAAATTGCACAGTCACTCCTCATTTCACTTAGATTTCTGTCAGGTCGCTTTTCTCAGTCCAAATAACCCCAGCACTCTCGTTCCAAATTATCAAAGAAAAACAAATCCTTCAAAGAATCTCCTCTCGACTCTCTCTCCTCGTTCCAGTTTTTCCCTCAAAATTCCTCTTGTACTCTTATTTTCACTGTTTTCCCAGCATTAGGGGTGAAAAGCTAGATTGCTGCCACCGACTTCCACCTTCACCCCTTTCACTCTGGGCTTCCTCGATGCAAGCAAATATCCATTCCAATGCTCCAGTTATAATCCAAAAGAAATTTCCAACATCGATAACTTGCCAATCGTCCGTTCACTATCGTCTCACTGCTTCCTTCTTTGATAGCTCGTCACGTCTCTGGGTCTGCTCGCAAAGGGCCGACTTCTTCCACCTCGGACTTCGAGCTCTCTTCTTTGATGTCTCAGGATCACAACTTCCTGAATTGACTCCAAGAGTTTCTCCTCACTTTGTTGATCCCTCCAGCATCAAACACCACCACAAACAGCTGTCCAGAGGTGAAAAACCTGGCACAGGAGATCAGAGCAGATTTCTCCTGCACCGCCATGATGCAATGTCACCAGAAGTCCCTCATATTTTAAACATTTTAATTTCACTCTCAAATATCTCTTGGGGGAAAAAATTTCTTGGCAGATGCCCTGTCCAGGAAACCCCAATACAACAGCAAAAAGATTGAAATTGTAAAACCCATGATCCAACCAACCCAACTTGCAGCCAAGGTAATCACCTGAGCATGAGGGAAGAAAGAACCATTGACTGACAATGAAATGATTTCCAAATTTAAAGAGGCATACTTAAGGATGACTGTCTGCAGGCTAACAAAAACATTTGCTTACTCAAAGATGGTCTAGCCTGGGTAGAAAACAAATTTTATGTCCCTGCCAGCCAGAGACTGGACCTCATGAAATGATGCCATGACTCAAAAATAGCTGGACACTTTGGATTTGTAAAAACCCTATACCTCATCAAAAGACAATTCTGGTGTCCATCTCTCAAAAAAGACATTGAAAGCTATGTTGCTAGTTGCCCTATCTGCGCTGCTGCAAAAAGAAGACAAGGAAAATCCCCTGGAGCAGGGGTGGGATTCACAAGAGTGCAACAAGCAAGTAAATGGATTCCCCAGCTAAACGATTATCCAAGGTTTCCCATATTCCATTTTAAAAAGAACAGTTCTCTTACTTTTCCAGAAGCCAAGACAGGAGACAAAAATAAGCATCAACTATTATTTCTAATTATTTTGAAAGTAAGAATTCTTGCTTTTCAGTGTTTATATCTAATGAACAATCAGTTATACAATGTTTTGCAGACACATGGAAAGAGAATATAGTCATGTTCATCACTTTGACTCAGATATAGAAGCAGACTAGTAGATAATGGAGTTGTTTTTAACAAGGTCATCAAATACTCCATATAATCACTATTTTACGTTGTTTATTTATGAATACAGGTAGTCTTTTACTTACCACCCTTGATGTAGCATATTACATTTATTGATCAGAGTCCATGTTCATGAAATTTTAATCTACATGATATACTTTGCTTACCATGCTTTTTCTAAACTTTGCTGCTTCTCCTGGAGCTCTTGCTTCAGGCTCTCCACTTCCACTTTTAGCTCAACATTCTAAAAAAGAACAGTGAAGAATCAACGGGTGAGATTCAAGGTGCTGGTACTCACCTATAAAGCCCTACATGGCTTAGGACTGGGGTATTTGCAGGACCCTCTGCTGCCAGCAACGACTTCCCAACGTTCCGTGTGCTCACACAGGCAGGGCCTCCTTGGGTTGCCATCAGCCAGACAATGTCAGCTGGTGACCCTAGGGGTAGGGCCTTTTCTGTGGGAGTTCCCACCCTGTGGAATCAGTTGCCCCTGGAGCTTCGGCTGGCTCCTGACCTTCAATCCTTCCGTTGTGGCCTGAAAACATGGCTTTTTCAGCTTGCTGACCTGGACTGATGGAGGGGGTGGGGTTTTTAGTATGGTTTGTTAATGTTAATTATTATATTGGGATGTTGTTTAATTGGCTTTTTAATATTTGTATTGTATGTTTTTATTATTGTTGTGAGCCACCCTGAGTCCTTCGGGAGATAGGACGGCATAGAAATCCCAATATAAAATAAAATAAAATAAAATAAACATAATCTATTGTACTGTACTGCTGGATTTTCTGTTCTGGTAAGTCAACAAGTGGGCCCCATGACCATCCCAGTGGAGTTAAGGATGCCCTCGTCTGGTGCCCAAGGGAAGATGTTAGCCCTTTTGGACTCTGGGTGTACAAGATGAGTGATTAGCCCAGAGGTGGTGGAGAAACTAGGGCTGAGATTAAGGATGTTAAAAATACCCATAGCATTTTGCCAGTTAGATGGATTGCAGGCCGGGGGAGGCCCGGCTCATTCTGTAATGGAGCCAGTGGAAATGTCAATGGGGGACCACTGAGAGACTTTGCGTTTTATTGTGGCCCCTGGGATGGAGTGCCCACTTCTACTCAGATTACCCTGGCTCCTGAAATGAAATCCTCACATGGCAGTGAGGAAGGATCTGTTGTGCAACTGTTCCACCCAGCTGCAGAAGGGAGGGGGAAGTCCCCTAGTAATAGCCAAAGCCACAAAGAAGCTGGCATCAGTGGCAAGTGAACACATTGCTGGGGAGGAGAAAATCCCATGGGAATATTGGAACTTCAGGGAGGTGTTTAGCGAGAGGGCTTCAGACATGCTCCCACCCCATCGGCCCACTGACTGCAGCATAGATATCCTCCCTGGGGTGAAACTCCCTAACCCAAAGCTCTATTCCATGACCCCATGAGAACTGGAGGAATTGCAAACTTTTATTGATAAAAACCTAAAATGGGGTTTCATCCAGCCTGCTAGGCCACAAGTGGCTGCCTTGGTGTTATTCCAGGGAAAAAAAGATGGCTCCTATCACTTATGCATATACTACAAAAATCTGAATGCAGTTTGTGTAGAAAATGTTTACCTGCTCCCTTTAATGAAGGACATATTGGCTCATCTAGCCAAAGGAAAGATTTTCACTAAGCTTGATTTGAGAGAAGTGTACTACAGAGTTCAAATTATGGAAGGGGATGAATGGAAGACCACATTCAACTGCCCTTTGGGTTGTTTCCAGTTTAATGTACTCCTGTTTGGACTGCAAGGAGCTCCCGCTGTGTTTATGCAGCTGATAAATGAGGTGTTGCATGAGCACCTTTACAAGGGGTTTTTGGTTTACCTGGTGATATTCTTTTTATCAAATATTTTTATTGTATTTTTCCTTTGTTATACATCACATATTAATACTTGTTATTGTATAATTTTCTTGGTTATGTATAGGATTTCATTATTCACAGTAACAGTATACCATCTGGGTGCAATCTCTACATTCTTAATTATATACCGATAATAAATCTTATACATACAATAGCTATAGCCAATTAACTGCTGTATAATTCTAATGTTTACTTGTCTTAATTATTCTCTATTCATTAGGTATCTATGTTTACATATCCAGATAACTGCTGCCATTATTTCTACTATAGAATAGTTCCCAAATCAAAAAGATAATCTCTCCATTTCTAATATCTATCTTAGTACTAATTCTTGATGGTATAGCTTCTGTGTTAAACAATATTCTGCATTTACCCCTCATCTCTTTCCTGTTTTCATATCTCAACTCTTGTTGACTTCTTGATATTCACAGTAACAGTATACCATCTGGGTGCAATCTCTACATTCTTGATTACATACCGATAATAAATCTTATACATATAATAGTTATAACTATTATTCTCAATATCCTATTCATCTTCATCTTCACTTATCCTTGTTATGAATTTTACATTGTATGTTCAGGCCCTCTATTCATTTTTATCTGTAATCCATTAATACTATCAAACAACTATAAATGCCAAGTTGACATTACAATTATAGCCAATTAACTGCTGAATAATCTTAAAGTTTACTAATCTTAGTTATTCTCTCTTCATTAGGCATCTATGTTTACATTATCCAGATTTCTAACTTCTGCCATTATTTCTACTATAGAATAATTCCCAAATCAAAAAGGTAATCTCCCCATTTCTAATTTCTTAGTACTAATTCTTGATGGTATAGCTTCTGTGTTAAACAATATTCTGCATTTATCCCTCATCTCTTGCCTCTTTTCGTATCTCAACTCTTGTTAACTTCTTGGCATGTCTCCCATACTCCTCCTATGTAATCTTGTATCTTCTTATCTCATTCATATTCAATCTAAGTATTTCTTCTATCTCTGTCACTTCATCCTTTTGGACCTTCCATACACTTTTCAATGGTCTTTTCCTGACTTCATAAGTATCTTTCTGTGTATCCCCTTCTAACTCTTGGTCTCTCACAGTATAGTTCACCATTCCTATTTCAGCTTTAACTATCTCCTCTTTTTTATCTTTTTGTATTGTTTGTCAGTTTCCTCCCTTGTCCATTCCTCTATTCTTTCTATTTTGTTTCCTATTTCCTGGACTTCTTGTTTGTTGTTTAATGTCTTTTGGTCATAGTTTTCTGGTCTCTTAATCATATCATGTATCATTTCTTTTATCTCCCTATTGTCACCATTTCCTGCATATCTTGGATGGTCAATAATATTTCTTTTAGAGAACCAATATAAAATGTGTTATCGGTAGGCCGAATGTCAGCCTTCAAGATTCCTTTCCTCCTTTCCTTCGCATCTTTCAGCTGCCATTGTAATGGGTGTGTGTGAAATAATTGGGCTTTGTGGATGTGGGAAATGTGCTGGAAGTTTAGAGAATGAACTGTATAACTTGGGGGAAAACTTTATTGTTTACACTTACTTGCTTGCTTACTGCACAGTTGCAACTCTATCAAAATAAGCCACAGCCAATGGGCAGATGTCTGCATCACCACCTGAAGATGCCCTCATGACATTATACACAACTTTAATTGGATGGATAGTTTGAACTATTGTGGGTGGGAACATTGCCATCACTTTGTATATGTGTTTTTCATGCACAATTCTTCAGATTCAGAATTCTTTTGATGCTACCACTTGATTTCCAGTAAAAGATATATTTTCTCTATATAATGG
Organism: Naja naja; assembly: GCA_009733165.1. NCBI lineage: Eukaryota > Metazoa > Chordata > Lepidosauria > Squamata > Elapidae > Naja > Naja naja. The sequence continues at coordinate 119,347,654 of CM019150.1, read as the reverse complement.
AGTCTAAGTGTTTCTTTCTTGGATTTTGAATGGAGCACCAACTGACAAATATATTGTGATTATATTATAAGTGTGGGTCTAGTAGAAATTTCTTTTTTCTTTTTCTTTCTCTCCTCTTTCTGAATGCTAACAGATTAACAAGGACAACTATAGTATAAAAATTAATAGGGATAGAATATAATTTCAAGGTTTTGATTAATGGATAAAAATGAATTGTTAATATATGTAAATGTGTTGGATTGATATTCAATAAGAAATCTTTAAGTGTTAAGTGATATCTTAAGTTATTGTATATTAACCTAGGGTAGATTGTTAATATTATAGTTGGACTCAATAGAATTATATACCATTTTAGTAATTTATAAAATAACAAAGAGTATAATTCTTACTTTATTCTTATTTTGATTATATTAATTAGATGAAACATTTATTAGTAAGACATTGTTAGAAATATATATTAAAACATAATCATTATTTCATGAAAGAAATTATAGAGTAAGATTGTTAACAAAAGTACTTATGAGAATAATTTGTAATCGGAAAAAGTAAGCACAGAACAGAATTGATAAATTAAGAGGAAAAAAGGGTTGAACAATTGAAACTGAGTGTAATAATAATGTTAGAAAGCAAAGTGAAAGATTGAATCAAACAAAAATATACAGTGGATGGTGGAGTGGAAAAATATATATAAATTATTAAAGATGACAACCATAACATCATCTACTTTAAGAGCTGGAAAAAAGACTCCCTCAAACCCCTCTTTGACATTAGCATCACCCTCAGGCCGGAGGTCTATAGAAAGTATGTTTAGTGCAGAAAAACCAAGCAGCGCTTCTAATATGCAGATGATGCAGACGACCCTATACAGAAAACCATGGTAAAAATGCAAGAATTGATTAATTAAAACCATGAAGAAATGTAGAACAAGATGGGGGAAATGAAAGATAATATACACAAATTGGACAATAGAGTAGGTATAATTCAACAGGCAATAAAAAAACAAACATAAAATAAAAATGGTGGAAAACAGAATGGAACAGGCAGAAAAGAAATTGGAAGAGGTGAACCAGAGACTGATGACAATAAATAAAGATTTAGAAGAATCTATTATTCATTTAGAGATGGAACGATTGGCTTTTTACCTGAATTTTAAAACATTATGGAAAACAAAGAAGAGGACCTGAAAACAATAATGTGTGAACTATTAGTGGAAGTGACAAAAAGGGAGAGACAAGAAGTTCAAAATGAAATTGATGAGATCTACAGGGCACATACAAATTATGCTCGGTGCCATAAGCTACCAAGGGAAGTCCACATTAGATTTACAAAGAAACAAGTAAGAGATGAGATCTACAAAGCTATAAGAGAGGAACCTATATCATACAAAGGCAAAGAAGTCCTGACATTGAAACAGATACCCAGATGTGTGAGAGAACAGAGGACAGACTACAGTTTCTTATCGACACAACTAATAAAACATAGTACATCATTTAGATGGCTTATACCAGAAGGCATGCTGATAACCTGGCAGGAGAAGAAAATATGAATTGACAATCTAGGAAAAGCACAGGACTTTTATGACCAACTCATGATAAGAAAGAAGAAATTGGTAGTAAAGAAGAATCAGAAAGTAGAAGCCTAGAGGAGCAGTAACCTGAGGAAAAAGAGTCAGAACAAGAAGAGAGAAGCAAAGAGGAAATAGAACAGGGAGAAAGAGAGGGGATCAGAACAAGAGTGCAGAGAGAAAACAGGATAAATTGGAAGACAGAGGCAACAGTATAGACAATAAAATGGATGAAGAGATAAAATTAAAATCTATGAATATAAATGGATTAAATTCTCCAGTAAAAAGAAAACAAAGTTTTACAAATCTGTACAAACAAAAAGCTGATATAATATGCCTTCAAGAAACACATTAAAAAACAACATAAAAATATTTGGAACAAGCAAAATTAGGGAACTATTTGTATCACTGACAAATCAGGAAAAAAAGGGATAGCCGTATACATTAAAGAAAAGATAAATGCAAAACTAAACTATTCAGATAACAATGGGAGAATACTAATGATAGAGATTAAAATTCAACAAAAATATAGTATTAGTAATCATATATGCTCCAAGCGATAATCAAAAGAAATTTTACAGCAAGGTACATGAAAAAAGAATAGAAAAAGGACAGGAAAACATTTTTATACTAGGAGACTTTAATGTGGTGACAGACATTAATAAAGATTATAAAAGCAACAAAAAAAAATAAGAAGAGGTTGACATGCATAGAAGCTAAAAGATATTGGACAAAAGTACACACGTGGTTGGGAAAAATGATAAAGCAACATAAAGATGTGAAACCTGAAATATTTCTATTAGGGATGGTACCTGAATGTTATAACAAAGAAAAAGTATATTTAATTATACATGTATTGACTACAGCTAGAATTGTATTTGCTCAGAATTCTGGAAGAGGGAAAGGTGATTGAGAAAATATTAGAATCTGCAGAGATGAATAGATTAACACTGGCAATCAAAGAAAAAGAAGAAACCGAATATTACATGGTATGGGATCTATTTTATCAATGGTTGGAAAATAAAACAAGTTAAAATTGAATAAATGAATTTATAGAGAAATAAGTTAAGATTGTTATAAAGATAATAGATGTAAGAGATAATGGCTTATAAAGAAAATGTGATTATTGTTATATTGGTAAGAAAAATATTATTATTGTTAACACAAGTTATATGTACCCAGTTGACATACTGTTTAAATGAAAGGCTGTAGACCAGTGACATGGAGTTTGTCTCCATGCCTGAGCTCCCCTGGAAGCCACCCTCCTTCCTGTCGCTAGCAGGATGGATGGAGTTGCTGAAAAAAGCATGGGAAAATACCAAGCAAGCCCTAAGAGAGGTGGCGAAAACCTATATAAAGAAAGCCCACAAGCCCTGTTCTCTCCAGCTGCAATTTAAGGTGGGGGATAGGATCTACTTGTCCACAAAGTACTTAAAATTGAAACTAGCCTCTAAGAAGCTTGGTCTGAAGTTCATAGGACCTTGCCCCATAGTGAAAATAATTAACCCACTTACTGTACAACTTAGACTTCCCTGATTGCTAGGGAAAGTCCTGTTTTCCACAGCAATCTATTAAAATGACAGTGACCAGTATATCGGGCAGCCCCTAAGCCACTTTTAATTGAAGGTCAAATGCATTATGAAATAAAGAAAATCTTAGACTGTAGAATACATAGGGGTCAGATGCAGTATCTAGTGCACTGGAAGGGATACTCTCTTTCTGAGGCCACCTGGGTGAAGAGTTGGAAGGTGAAGGCAGATAGACTAGTGAAGCAATTCCATGATAAGTACCCCCAAAAGCCAAAGGGTCCTCCTAGGAGAGGGAGAGGAGGTTAGGAGTGCTCAACTAACCTCACTGTGCTCTGTCTGTCTTTTGCAGGAGGGTTTCTTCAGCTGAGGGGCAGGCAGCCTGTCAACCCTGGTTATGGCCTCTAGGGTCTCTAGTTTCTTTTCTATAGGGATTTTTCTTCACATGGCTTCAGACTTGGCACAGCCTAGAGCTGAAGGGCAGGGGGGGTTATAGAAATAACTGGGGTTTTGTAGCCAAAACAAAATAGTTCTCTTATGAGCCAAGGACATTCCAACAGCTGGCTGGCCAGAGGAGGGGGAGAAAAGTAACCAGGCAACCAGCCAGCCCCCAGATTGGACAATGTGATTTATTGTCTGGGAGAACATGGAACCTTGACTTTTTAATGAGGTGAAAAATGCAGGAACTCTCAGAGTTGGTTTTTCACCAGTCTGTGCCAAGATGATATCTCCAAATAAAACTGTTTTTTGAGGAATTAACCTGCCTCGGAGTTCTGTTTTTAATGGCTGTATTACTTGGAACCCTGACACCCAGCCTCCTGGCTGCTTGTCCAGCTGGCCGGGAGGCCATTTATCCAGCTGGCTGGGAGGCCACTTTTCTTTCCACTGGGGGGAGACTACATGGCCGCCTCACTGGGAGACCACTCATGTGCCTGGCCAGGATATTGTTTGTGCACCTGGCCGGTAGGCTGATTGTTTGGCCAGTCAAGAAGTTGCTTGTCCACCTGGCTGGTAGGCTTTGCCTGCCTGACCAGGAGGCCATCTGCCCATCTGGCCAATAGGCTGCTTGCCTGCCTGGCCAGGAGGCTGCTCGTCTGCCTGGCCAGTGTCAGAAGAAAGGATTCCCTGTGAGATAGGATATTTTATGGTTATACAGTCTTCTTGCAGATAAATAATTGATGGGTATTTACTTAGGAGGAAGGTGATGTCTCTTTTTGGGATTAAATTGGGATTAAAAAATGAAGAGAAAAACCAAGAAATGTGAAGAAAAGTGGTTGTTTCTAAAAGTAATATTTCAAAAGCAGAAAGAAAAAAAGAGAAAGGGCACAAAAGTGCATTTATCACATTTTTCTTAGAACAATTAACTGAACTGTGCTTTGTTTATTATTATTTTAGGTAGTAATTTATCAAATCAAAAACACAACATGCAAAATTTGCAATAATCTTTGTATTTTATTCAACTGCAGGTTACAAAACAGGTGAATTTGTGGTATGGAATCATTTCTCAGATGAAGCTGCTCAGTGAAACAGAATCTTTATAATTGGCATTGTATCTTTGGAAAATACAGCTGATGTGAAAATGCTAAATTTATATAATGTATGCTGTACATATGGTGTTTACAATTCATAGTACTTACTTCTTAATCAAACTAATAATTCAAGAACTGGAAATAGTTCTTGAAATCCACTGTATTAATAAACCCTTATTAATTTTGTTAATCAATATGCTCATTGAACAATAGGGAGTTATAAAAATTTGTCAGGGTAATGATTTAAGAGCTGACCAGCTGCTATGATGATATAATACTGGGAATAAGTCAGCAAGATTTTTGGCTGATATCACTTTAAGAGCCTGTAATAAGAAGAGGCCCTGTTGGGGCATATCTGTGTGTGTGTGTGTGTGTGTGTGTGTGTGTGTGCTTCCATGCTGTAATTGCTGATTGCTGTTTAAGTCTGACTAAAGTACATGCATGTGTATATTCTTTGTAGATAAAACCACTATTTAAAATACAAACCTCTGTTTGCTGTATTTGCTCCTAGGTTGTCTCCCATATTCACACTGTGAGCATTCTGACAGGTTATGGGCCCAGTTCAGAGAAAAGGCCAGAGTGATTAAAGAGACCAGAGAGAAGAGAAACCCAGTGAGAGTTTGCACCAGAGCCAGAGGGGCTGTGCATCATGGTTTGTTAGTGGTTGGTGATTGTAAAGGAAACAGGCAACACGGATTCCATCAATGTAATGGGAGGAAGTTTCACAGTGTCTCAACTGAATGAGACAAACTACCTCTCCAGGAGTGTAAAGATGGAAATGTACCTGCGAAGGGAGGAGTTGTGGATGGTAGTTATAAATCCGCCAGCAGTCCTGGATGATGGGGACTGGAGAAGGTATGACAAGGCATTAGCCAGCATAATTCTGGCTTTGGAGGACAGTCAGCTGATACAAATGAGGGGTCTCCAGTCTGCAAACAAGTGCTGGAAGGCTGGGACTTCTGGCTGATGTCGTGGCACTGTCAGACGTGAGGAGTGGGTCTCCATGTTCCCACACCAAGTTCTCCCTGTTGGAGGGCTCCAAAAGAAGCTAAAGTCACCTTGTAGGGGTGGTGAAGAAAAGAGGGGTGCCCTGCAGTTCATGGAGAGCAGCCACTCTCCTGCTGGACTCAGGGCTTCTTCTCTCTCCCTCAACAAGAAGAGGCAGCCATCATGGCTGACACGAAGCTGGGACAGCCAAGGCAACTAAGAAATGTGCAGGAGCGGTACAGATGAACTGTGATTGGAGCTGGGTGAGAAGATTCTTTTTTATTTAGACCATAACTTTAAAGAAAAAAGAAAGAGGAAAATCCAGAAAAAGAGACTCTTAGAACTATTTTGTAAAGTGGTTAACAACCATAGAGAGAAAAATCCTAGACCTGAAAGAAAAGGAACTAAGGGGAAAGAAGCTAAAGACCTTTTAAAGCATTAAAATTGGACTCTTAAATTGAGTAGGCATTGTTTTGGAAAGATATTATAAAATGCTGGAATATCCACCTGAATCTATTTGAATAGCTGACTTTGCTTCCATAAATTGAACTAAATTTGGATTAATTAAATCATTAAGATTTGAAACAACACTGAAACCTAAGTTGAGGGTGCCATCTACTGGTGAATGGAATATACCAGCCTACAAGTTTAGAAAAAATTTTTGAGAAAAATAAACAACATTCATTTGGAGGATTGTGGTGACATTGACTGTTCTATAATAGTTACTTTATGATCACTGGAGACTATTATGGAAGACTTTTAAGTAAAGCAAAGTGTTTTTTTATTTGCAGAAGCTTCCTGGACTATTTAAATGGAATTGATTAATAATCCTGAGATGTAAATAACTATGATTATTGAACTTTCTTTTTTTAAAAAACAAATTTTATTAATTTTACAATTAAAATAAACAAACAACACATACACAAATGTGGAAAAGGAAAAAAGGAACAAAGTGAAGAAGTAAAAGAGAAAAAAGAGAAAAAGAGAAAAAAGTAAAAGTAAAAGTCAAAACATGATTAAACACAATTTCATCCTTGACAGTTTGTGGGTCATTATTTCTATACTTATTTTATGCCATATTTACAAGTAATCCTTAATGCAAATATATAATTACCACTACAGTTATAGCTTATCCTCTTTTACAATGTTATGTAGCCCATCTTTGATCTAACCATTCATACGAGCAGTTCCAGCTGTCATAGTACATTGATGTTTCTTTATCTTTTAATGCTAGAGTTAATTTATCCATTTCTGCACAACTTGATATTTTTTGAATAATCATTTCCTCTGATGGAGTATGAGGTTGTTTCCAACATTGTGCAAAAGCCAATCTAGCTGCCGTCAATATATGTAATATTGTATACTTTACTTTTTTTGGAAATTGTTTATTAAAGATCCCTAAGAGAAAGAACTCTGGTTTGAATTCAGTCTGTTCTATCATCATTTCCTCCAGCCATTTTTTAATTCTCTGCCAGTATCTTTGTGCTTCTGTACAGGACCACCCCATGTTCCCTCTTTTTTTTTGCATTTCCAGCAGTTCGGACTCATATTGGGGTGCATCTTCACTAATCTCAAGGGGGGGAGGTGCCATCTATAAAACGTTTTGTAAGCATTTTCCTTGTATGATGCTGATTTTGTGATTTTATTATTTCTATTCCAGACCCTCTCCCATTCTATTAGAGTGATACTATGTCTTATATTCCTACTCCAGGCTATCATATTTCCTTTAACTACTTCTTCCTCTAATTCTGTCTCTAATAGGTAATTATAAAATTTTGTTATATTTTTTTTTGTCTGGGCCTAAGAATTTTGTCCAATTGCTGAGGTTTATTGTAAATTCCGAATTCTTTCTTATCCTGTCTATATCTGTTTTGAACTTGGAGATATGCCCAACAGTCGATTTGTAGTCCCTGATCTTGGAGATCCTGCCATGACTTCAAATTTCCTTGCAGATCCAATAAATCCTTGTATTTAATCATCTTAGTAATATCCAAATTATTAGGGTGTATCATCGCCTCCATAGTTGAAATCCAGATCGGAATCTTTTAAATAATATTTTTTCCTTACTTTCTTCCAACTGGTCAGGAGGGCATCTCTAATTAGATGTCTATGCAAGTATTTCTGACTATATTTCTCCCTATATCCGATAAAAAGGCATGCCACCCCCTCTGTAAGTCATGACCTTCTAGGACTAATATTCTCTTATTAGTTAAGTTCACCCATTCTTTCAACCATATTAAGGAGGCTGCACTGTGATACAGCTCCCAATTTGGAAGTGCCATCTCTCCCCTGGTCTTCATATCCTGCATTGCCTTCAAATTTATTCTCGGTTTTTTCCCTTGCCAGATAAATATTGAGATTGCCCTATTGAGTTTCACAAAATATTTTTTATGAATTTTGATTGGTATCGTCTGAAATATATAGAGGAATTTTGGAAGAGTAGTCATTTTAATGGCAGCAATCCTACCTAATAAAGAAAGTTGTAGCTTACCCCATATTTCTAATTCTTTCTTTACCTGTTGCATTAGTTTATCATAATTGTTTTCCTTTAACATCTTACAATGTGCTGTCAACCATATTCCTAAATATTTAATTTTCTTTATCACTTGAATTCCCATCTCCTTTTCTAATTCTAATTTCTGTTTTTCTGTTAAATTTTTGGTCATTAATTTTGTTTTCTTTCTATTGATTTTAAGTCCTGCCACTGCTCCAAATTGTTCTAGTTCATTCATCAATTCTTGTCCTCTCTCTATTGGTTCTTCAATAAAAAAACCACGTCATCAGCAAATGCTTGCAACTTGTATTCTTCTTTCTTAACCTTTAGTCCCTTTATATCTGGGTTTTGTCTAATTTGCGTTAATAATGTTTCCAGGGATAATGTAAAGAGCAGGGGTGAGAGTGGACAACCCTGTCTAACTCCCTTCTCTATTTTTATTGGTCATGTATATTCCCCATTAACGCCTTTTGTGTGGCGTAGGTAGTAGTTATAATATTTTCAAATTTGGTGCCTAAATTCATATTATAAATTTGTTGAATTAAAAATTACCAATTTAGATTGTTGAAAGCCTTCTGGGCATCAAGAAACATGAGGGCTATTTGTTTTTCAGGATGGGCTTCATAAAATTCCAGAACATCTAAAACTATTCTTAAGTTATTCCTAATTTGTCTGTTCGGGAGGAATCCATTTTGATCTTTGTGTATATATTCGTTCAGAATTCTTTTTAATCTATTTGCTATAATGGTAGCAAATATTTTATAGTCAGTATTTAGCAAGGAAATTGGCCTATAATTTTGTATATTTCTGGGGTCCAAATCCTCTTTCGGGATCAGCGAAATCAATGTCCCCTCCACAAATCCGGCATACTGGCTGCAAGTAAGACATCGTTATAAACTTCCACCATGAGGGGTCCTATTTGTTCTCCTATTGTCTTATACAGTTCCCTTGGAATCCTGTCTGGTCCCAGAGATTTACTGTTTTTTTAAATTTTCTATTGCTATTTTCAGTTCTGACCAGGTAATATCTTTATTTAATAGTTCTCTCATCTCTTCCCCAATTATTTTATCTTTTGTTTGGTCCAGGTAATTTCTTATCATATCCTCATTTACTCCCTCCTTTTTATATAGATTTTCAAAGTATTTATGGATGATTTCTTTTTTCTGTTCCATCCTATGTTGAGTATCACCATTTCCATCTATTAGCTGATAAATTAATCTTTTTTCTTTTCCTTTTTTAAGTTTATATGACAGCCATCTCCTTGGCTTATTGAGGTGTTCAAAATATATCTGCCTAGTTGTGTTCAAATTTATGATCATTCCCTCTTATTCAATTACGTTTAGTTTATGTTTAGTTACTGTCATCTGATTTTGTAATCTTAGATCCTTTGGGGTATTTTGTAATTGAATTTCTAACTCCTTAATTCTTTGTTGTAATTTATTTTGTTGGGCATGTTTTTCTTTATTCCTTTTGGCAGTATATGAGATTGTTATACCTCTTATTACTGCCTTCATTGTGTTCCAAATGTTTTGCTTCGTAGTTGCTTTATTATTATTTTCCTTTAAGAAGTAATTTAATTCCTCCTTAAGTCTATTCGTATATTCTTTTTCTCTAATTAGCTGGGTGTTCAGGTCCACCTTTTCTTTGGTTTTTCCCTGCCTTTCCAGAGTATCTGGATCGGATTTTGGTCTGCCCATTCATTAGGTAGGATTTCAATCCTTTTTAATTCATTTGCTATTTCCCCGTTCATCCATACCATGTTGATTAGTGTCCATATTTGATGCGGGTTAGAATAAAATGTAAATTGTTTTTTATCAGGGTTTAACCTTCTCCATATATCTATCAAATTTAATTCCATCATCATTTCCATACATATTTTTGGTAACTGTCTTTTTTTTTTCGTATTCGTATTCTGCTGTGGTCTTTTTGCTAGTCAACAATGGCATTGAAATCCCCTAAGATACAGGTGTTTCTTTTTTCTAATCCTACTATTTTTTTCATATAAATGTTTTAAAAACTCTTTTTGATCTCCATTCGGGGCATAAATTACCACTAATATAATTGGAATGGAATTAATCCAGATTTGCAAAATCAGAGTTCTTCCATCGGGATCCGAGCTTATTAAGTCTACCTTCATATCATCTTTGACATACACAGCAATCCCTTTCTTTTTCCCAGAATCTGCCGGTGCAGTATATAGTTTCCCTAGCTTTGGGCATTCTAAATATTTTTCGTCTGACTTCTTTATATGAGTTTCTTGTAGATATATTATATTTGTGTTTTGTTTAATTAATTTGGCTAATATCTTTCTCCTTTTTGTCATAGAGTTGAGGCTGTTTATGTTGATTGAAAGTATTTTCCTCTCCTCTTCCATTATCAATTTGAGTCTCGATCTTTGTCTTGTGATTACTCCATGTAACTGAGAGTACATCTTACCCTCTTCTCTTTCTTGGTGTGGTTGGGTATTTCCTTGGTTTCCTAGGGATTCGGCTCTACTCTTTTGGAGGTCTTGGTCTTCTTGAGAGTTTGTTTCCAATTCATCCTTACTGCTCTGTTCTTCTGGGCCTATCAGCCATTCATAAAATTCTTGAGCTTTCTCCATACAGTCTTTTTTGATTTTCCTTTCCTCCTATGTGATTAGCATCCCCTCGGGAATTAGCTATTTGAATACTATACCTTTTTGGTTTAAGTAAGCCACTAGAAATTTATAATCTCATCTTTGTTGTCTCACTCTTCTCGTAATTTGCTTAAGAACCAGGACTTCTTTACCGTTATATAAAACTGGTTTTTCTCTTGCTAGTTTGTATATGGTGTTCCGAACACTCCTTCTTGCAAATTGTACATGGACTTCTTTTGGGCATTTGTGGCACCTCACGTAGTATGTGCTGACTCTGTAAACTTCATCCAACTCTCTCAGAATGTCGTCTTTGTCTTTTCCCAGTAGTCTCATCAATATTTCTGCCATCACCTGCTCCAGAGCTTCTTCTCTTGATTCCTCTATGTTCTGGAACCTCAAATATGCAGTAGCCTTATCCATCTCAAGAAGGACCAGTGAATCTTCCATTTCTTTACTCACGTTCTTTAGGTGTTCACCTACCCTTTCCAATTTCCTTTCAGTTCGTTCTGTCCTTTTCTCTACCTCTTTTATTGTTGCTTCATTTTTCTCCAATGCCTGCTGAATTGTTCTGACTTTCTCCTCTACTTTATAGATATCTGCTTTCATTTCTGCTTTTAATCTCCCCATCTCTTCTTTTAATTCATTTATATCTGCTCTCGTCTCATTATGGTTTTTCATCATTGTTTCTTGTAGGTTCAGCATAGATTCTTATAGGGACAGCAGGATCAATTGGATATTGGCATTCGAGGTAGTAGCTGGTTTCTCCAATGATATTGTTTCCTCAATTGTCTTTTGTAATGAAGGCGAGGATGTTGCCATCATGGTTGTTGACGTCACGGTGGACTTCCTTCTGTATTTCAGAGTTGTAGTTGTTGTAGAAGTCATTTCTTTTAAAATTTGTTTCTGTTGTTGTAATATATTGATTATATTATCCCAAATTAACATTCAGTGATACGCTCTCTATATTAAGATTGACCAGTAATCTAATTAATTAATCTATCTATCTGCTGTATATCTATACACTTTACCAATTTAATAGAGTAGAGGTTCTTATAGATAAAGGTATTATCACAGTATAATTTCAAATCCAAATTCTAGATCACATATATAATTTTGTAAGACCTTATTGCTCAGCCTCTATACATAACTTCAGAGTGATAATAATATATACAAATATTGTACCCAAATCCAACTATATATAAATATTATAGAATATTTTATCTATAAAGTGCTTTATCTAGATATATGTATTGTATGGCCTTATTTTAAATGTTCTTAAACAAAAACAGTATTACATTAATGTCCAAGTAAATCAATTAAATATTTAGAGTAATCAACACAATAAATTTGGGTATTAATATATAAAACCAATTATAGTTATTAATTACTATAAGATGCTTAATATTATTAATATTCCCCTTGTCTTTTCCTATATATCTAATAGTATAACTATCACTATTATTAATAAATCAATTAATTCAATTATTTAACAATCAATTACAACAATCAATTTTCCTTTCCACATGTATACATATTTATATAACACTATAAAGAGAGATTGAAAGAGGAGAGGTAACTAATCATAGTACCAGAAAGTAACAAAAGAAAAAGAAGGGAGCAAATGTGTACAAAAAAAAACCAGGTTTTGGTGCTTTTGGCAGTGTGGGCAGGTGCCAAGTCCTGCTGGAAAATGAAGTCAGCATCCCCATAAAGCTCGTCTGCAGAAGGAAGCATGAAGTGCTCCAAAATCTCCTGGTAGATGGCTGGGTTGACCCTGGACTTAATGAAGCACAGTGGACCAACACCAGCAGATCAACACAGACTGTGGAAACTTCATACTGGACTTCAAGCAACTTGCAGTGTGTGCCTCTCCATTCTTCCTCCAGACTCTGGGTCCTTGGTTTCCAAATGAGATGCAAAAGTTGCTCTCATCAGAAAAGAGGACTTTGGACCACTGAGCAACAGACCAGTCCTGTTGTTCTTTAGCCCAGGTAAGATGCTTCTTGTTTGTTGTTTAGGAGCGGCTTGACAAGAGGAATATGACATTTGAAGCCCATGTCCAGGATCCGTCTGTGTGTGGTGGCTCTTGATGCACTGACTCCAGCCTCAGCCCACTCCTTGTGAAAGTCCCCAACATTTTTGAATGGCCTTTTCCTGACAATCCTCTCCAGGCTGTGGTCATCCCTGCTGCTTGTGCACCTTTTTCTTCCACACTTTTCCCTTCCACATAACTTTCTATTAATGTGCTTTGATAAAGCACTTTGGGAACATCCAATTTCTTTTGCAATTACCTTTTGAGGCTTTCCCTCCTTATGGAGGGCGTCAATGATGGTTTTCTGCACAACTGTCAGGTCAGCAGTCTTTCCCATGATTGTGATTCCTACTGAACCAGACTGAGAGACCATTTAAAGGCCCGGGAACCCTTTGCAGGTGTTATGGCTTAATTAGCTGATTAGAGTGGGACACTTTGAGCCTAGAATATTGCACCTTTTCACAATATTCTAATTTTCTGAGATTGTGGATTTGCGGTTTTCATGAGCTGTAAGCCATAATCATCACAATTATGACAAATCACGGCTTGAACTATCTTGCTTTGCATGTAATGAGTCTATCTCATATATTAGTTTTACTTTTTAAGTTGCATTACTGAAATAAATGAACTTTTGCATGATATTCTAACTTTTCGAGTTTCACCTGTATATTGACAGCAACAGGGATAGTATATGCATAGTGCTGGAAACAAAATAATATGCTCTTAGAGGAATTAGTAATTCAAAATTGTGCTGAAATGGATAAACTGATGTTAAAATTAAAAGATAAAGATAAAGAAGAGTCAGAGTATTATGAAATTTGGGATAATTGGTATAAATGGTTGAACAATAGAAATAGAGATAACAGAGATAAGAAAATTATAGATAAATGTATATGAATGTATATAAATGTAGATATTTACATGAGATTGCTTTATATAATAATGATGGCACAGCACTGTTAATATTAAGGTTAAAATGTGTAAAAGTTGAAAAAGAACAATAAAAGTTATTGGGAAAAAAGAATTATTATTTTTCTTTTTTTTCTAATACAATGATGGTCTGATTAAAGACTAGAATAGAGGTAGAAATAAGAATACACACCTTTATATGAAGCAATAGTTAGCTGGAAAGATTGGAGGTTGAAAGAGGGTATTATAAAGTATGTGTTAAACAATTAGAAGACCGATACTTGAATGGCATATTGCTACTTTGAACAATCAAATAATGAAGAGCTATGCCTTATATTAACATGTGTATTAATATTAGGATTAGCAAGGGTGACCTGACTAGAAGTTAGAATAGCATTAGAAGTAAGAAATAGGGGGAATATTAGCAGATATAATCTTATACAATAGAATATAAGTAATAATTTGATGGAAAAGATTAGAGGTTAAAGTTGGCATTATCATGCACACTTATAGCGTCATTGGCATTAAAATGGAATATATATAATATTATATATATAATATTGAATAACTACTTTTAAAAAACCATTATATTAATACTAGGATTATATAAGTTTGATTAATATAACAACCATTATGAATATCATTATTGATGTGTGTATCAAAATGATTTATACCCAGGGGCCATACTGTTCATGTAGCAATATTGATGTTTATTTAAAAATAAAAATCTAATAAAATTTGGGGGGAAAGTGCTAGAAGGCTTTGTGCAGTGTGTATGTTAGAGAGACTGTAGGCAGTAAAGTGTTGCTGACAAGGAGGCTGTATAAAGCACAACCAGGGATGGGATCCAACCAATATAACTACCGGTTCTGTTGCTCTGCATCGCGCACTCATGTGCAAGTCGCACGAGTGCAATTTACGACCTGCTGAGCTGCCCAGACAGCTGAGCACCGCTGCGTGCGGGTGCACAACGGTTTGAGAAGCCCTTTTTTCCTACTTTTTCAACCGCAGCTGTGCCACGCAAAGCAGCTGCAGTTGAAAAAGCAGGAAATAAAGGACAGGTAAGAGCCTGGGCAGGCGGGTGGGCCAAAACAGCAGCAGACACAGAACCGGTTCTGTGTCTGCTGCTCTTCAGAGCTACCGGTTCTGATGAGCCGGACAGAACCGGTAGAATCCCACCCCTGAGCACAACTGAAGCTGGGGGAGAACATGTCTACACATCTGCAGGCTATGAGAAAGACATTCCTGGAGTTAGAGGAAAGAGGAATGACATTTACTGAGGCACACAAGGTATATGTGGTGCTCAGTTCATTGGACACTTCATGGGATGTTCTTCTGACTAGCCTAGAGTCTATGCAAGAGAGGGACTTAACCATGACATATTTGACTATCTGATTATTGGAAGAACAGAAATGATGTCAGCCTCCAAGAATCCTTCTTCTGCTTGTCTTTCCTGCTGCCATAGAAACAGGGGGGGAGGGAAGAATAATTGGGCTTTGTGAAGGGAAGGGTGCTGGAGGTTTAAATTGGTGAAATGTAAAAGTTGGGATGTTTTCTTGACTATGCTTACTTGCTTACTGAGCAGATGTAGCCTCTTATCTCTCTAGGCCAAGGTCCACTGTCTTGGCATACCAAATGTGTGAAACACCACCTGAAGATGCCCCACATGACATTATATTGGGTGGTCAGTTTGAATTATTAAGGGTGAGAACATGGGATAACTTTCTATATGTGATTTTTGTGACTATTGCCTCAGATCTTGTATTCTACTGATGCTACCACTTCAAATTCAGTAGAAGTCCTTTTCTCTACAACAATGGAGTCTAAGGTTTTCTTTCTTGGATTTTGAATGGAGCTACATCTGACAAATGATTTGAAAGATGACTAGGAAAAGAAAGCAATAATGCTCAGCTCAAGTCAACAACTGCAACATCCCAAGATGCTAGCAGAGCAGCTGAGACCATTTACACAGTGAAACATCGCTTCACATGTGGTTCTACAGAGCATCTCCAGAGGCACTGCCCTGAGAGGAGAAACAGGAGCAGTGGGACAAGGGCATAGTGCTACTCAACACATGAGGAGTGGTTCTTCATCATCATTTTCCTTGGCAGCAATGTCGTCTGAAAACACTATAAACACATGGTTGTTGGACAGTGGGGTAAGCATATTGCTAATAACCCACAAACATTTTCTGGCCTGAGACCAGCTAAGCAAACATTTGTTCATTTGGCTAATGGACAATGATCTACTGTTAAAGGGGATGGTAAAGTCTATGTACCTGAGATAGAGGAAATATTACACAATGTATTGTATGTACCTGAATTAGATCATAATCTGTTGAGTATTTCCAGTTTAGATAGCCAAGGATATGAAATACTGTTTGCCAGAGGACAATACTCCATAAGGAGAGACAGGAAAGCAGGTCAGAGGTAGACATAAAAGAGGTAAAAAGAGAAGGCACAGAAATGCAGGAACAGATCTGAAGGAGATCTGAAAGAAGTAATAAACAAACCTCCTGATTGGTTCATTGCAAGTGGGATTAGAATATATAGTATAGAATATATGAATCCCGTAATCACCAAGAGATATGGTCATTGCCTAAGGCAGAACAGGATAAATGGAGGAAGTCAAAGTTAAAGAGAATATCAGGCAGACAGATAAACCAAACTGAGGAAACTGAGCTAGTGAAAAGAGAAAGTGAAGTATTTAGCCAAGAGATGGTGAACAGGATGTAATGGAAAGAGTGTACAGAGTCATTAGAAAATGAAATTAGCAGTAGTAGTAGTAATGGCACTAGTAGTGTTTGTAGCAGTGAGAGTAGAAGCCGAAATAGGAAGCGAGGACATAATAGAGATAGAAAGCATCATTAATATTGAAAAGTATTAACAGCTGTTCAGCTTTAAATGGGAGGAGTGTCAGGGTAAAGATTTAAGAGCTGACCAGGTGCTATGATGATGTAATACTGGGAATGAGTCAGCAAGATTTTTGGGCTGATATCACTTTAAGAACCTGTATATATTCTTTGTAGATAAACCACTATTTAAAATACAGACCTCTGTTTACTGCATTTACTCCTGGATTGTCTCACATAGTCACACTGTGTGCACTCTGACAAAATTGACCTTATATCCAAGGTGCTCCCATATCTACAAAACGTATGAAAAGAAAAATCTATTTTCTTTTTCTCCTTTTTATGCAGTTATGAGATTTTAGTAGTTTCAATATTATTCTAAGAAATGGGATGGTGCAATAGGGATTAAGTAACTATAAATAGACAGGTGCAAAAGTTATCCTCAGGGGAAGACAAAGAGTATTTCACAGGTTTTAGATCTATGACATAAGAGGTATACAAGTCAGAAAATATGCTTGCAGAATGGCTGGGAATGGGTTGCTCAAGCACTTTATGTAAATAGAGATAGACTTGACTTACAACCATTTGTTTAGCAACTGGTCAAAGTTATTGTGGTGCTGGAAAATGTGGTTTAAGATTGGTCTTCACACTTATGACCATTCCAGAATCCCTGTGGTTGTGAGCTTAAAATTCAGGCATTTGGCAACCGGCATGTATTTATGATGGTTGCAGTGTCCTGGGGTCAAATGATTGCCATTTGCGACCTCTTCAACTGGCTTCCAACAAGCAAAGCTAGTGTAGGAAACTGGATTCAGTGTAGGAAACATAACAGCCATGACAGTTTGCTTAATAACTGTGGCAAAATAGGTCATAAAATTGGGTACAACTCATTTAATGACTGCCTCAGCAACAGAAGTTCTGATCCTAATTATAGTTGTAAGTTGAGGACTACCTGTATAGTTTTAATAGATTGTAGTAACAGTATACGATTGGTACAACTGAAGAAAGATGTGTAGATCTTTGATACCTGACTAATGGAGGTAGATTAGGTTAGTTTAAATCAGATTTAAAGTCAAGTGACTTGGAGTTAGAGTTTCTCAAGCAATTCCATTTTGCATAATTTTTTTTTTGCATAAAACTGTTTCAGGGACAAATATAATGTACCAAATATAAAAACAAGTTTTTAAATTTGTCCCAGAGATTCATCAACTTTTGCTTAGTGTTGGTAACCCCAAAGCAAGTACAACTCTCTTCAGTTTTAAAAGACTCGGTATTTCAAGGAGAAAAAAACCCAATAGATGAAAGAATTTGGGTAATAGAAAATTTCACTGCTAAAATAAATAGGACACAGAATAGTTTATCTGGTTACCAACATGTAAGTACAGTTGATATGGTTAGCATATGGTATTGCATTGAAACAAAAAATGTATGTACAGTATATTGAAGAACTGTAGGTCAATGATAAACAAGAGTTTTTAAGATGTGTGGCAACTGATATATAAATCTATGCTTGTAAAGCAGTCAGATAAACTGGCAATTGACTAGGGTGACAAAGTTAGAGTTATCAGATTCCTTTTGCTTCACAGTTGATTAATAACAGAATGCCTGCCCAGCCAGGCAGGTGAGCTTCCTGGCCAGGCAGGCTAACAGCTAGGAGGTGAGGTGAGAGGCTGGGAAGTCAGGCAAGCGACCAGGAGGCCAAGCAAGCAGCCGGGTGAGGGGCCAGGTGAGGTGAGCCACTCAGCGAGGAGAGGCCAGGCAAGGTGAGGCCAGACATGACAAGGAGTGGCTGGGAGGGGAGGGGTGAGGCATGGCCAGGTGTGGCGAGGAGAGGTGTCCCTTGATGTGAGTGATGTCAAGTTGGCCATGCCCACCCAGTCACATGGCCACCCAGCCATGCCTACCCAGCAATTATTAGAGCAACCAGTTAGAGAACCTGTTGTTAAAATATTTGAATCCCTCCACTGTGTATATGTGTGTGTGCAGCGTGCAAACACACACACTTGTGTAAAGAGTGCTGCAGCTGCCAAAAAAACCCAATCCAATCCTACACTGCATGTACAGACAAATAGCATCAAGATCATGGGAAGTGATAGTATCACTGTATATGCACTAGTGAGGCCACAATTGGAATACTCCTTCTGGTTCTGGTCACCATGATACCAAAAAAATATATATGCTGAGATATAGAAAGAATGTAGAGAAAGGCAACAATAATGATAAGGGTTCTGGAACCAGATATTGAACTGTTAAGGAAATTAGGTATGTCTACTTTAAAAAGTGAATGATTAGGGATGACCTGATAGCAATCTTCCAATAATTGAGGGGCTGTCATAGTGAAGAGGGTTGTCTTACTGTCCAAAGCACTAGAGGGCAGGACAAGAGGCAATAGGTGGAAGATCATTAAATAGAGATCCAATCTATAACTAAGGAAGAACTTTTCTTTTAAATCTAACAATTGTCTTGTGAGGTGATGATTTTCTGTAGATTACAGACAGCAAAGAAGAATTATAAACCCTTTCTTCATTTGCATCTCTTTAATTGATCACCTGGTATTTAAATATAGCATCAAGTTTTTTATTGATACCAAATGAAAACATTTTAAGAGATGAGATATATATAAACCTAAGACATCTCTGTGTATAAATCACTGCAGCTAAGTAAGAAGAAAATAAACTGCCTTTCTATAAGGGATAATGGCATAAGATCACAGATGTGCAAAAGTATAAGTTTATTAAAACTAATCCAGTTCGCTATCACTTTCAGGTACTAATATGAAATATCTGCAGTCTTGTCTAAATTTAAAAACTTAGAAGGACAAAGGGAGAGAGAGAAATCTGATGTCATCTATGTAACATACAAACATCACATATCTAGCCAACTTTAATGGTATCATGGAGATGCTAAACAGCGCATTTGCCTGACAATAAAATAGAACTACTATGAGATCAAGTGACATCTTAGCTCTGCTCTCTGAAATCTTTGAAAAATGGTTTGTCCAATAGCCAAATAGCCCTTCCAAAAGGATATTTTGGTTTATGCTATCAACACTGATGAGAAATCAAAAAGAAGAGAATCAGAAAGTCCATCTCCTCCATTTTTTCTTTTTCCCCTTGTCTTTGAGCTGTCTATATATCCATAGTGGGTTAGAGTCCTTAGTAAATAATTAGCAAATATTGTTAAAGGCAGCAATGTCACTTTTTTTTCCTGAGACAAAGCTTTTTTCCTGTGATATTACTTTTCCTAAAGACTGCTGAGTCCCATGCCTCAGTCATAAACATCTGATTAAGTAACCCAACTATTTATAATTTTCTATTTGGGAATAACAAGCCATTGGCTGGCAGCTTAGTACCATAGCAGCTGCTCTTGCTTTGTCAACAGCAACTGTCAACACCATGGAAACTTTTCTCTAGCAGAATATGATTACAAATTCTTGGTACAAGCTCTTATTATCAAGATGTGAAGCTGTATTATACCTAGTTAATACTGATCTAGTGAGAAGAGTCTATTTGAAAGGGTGGTGGCTGTCTATGATGTTGAGTCTTTCCCATTCTTGGATAGTAAAAGACTTGTTTCATCCTTCCCAATTAGTATTAATTTTCATACTGTAAAAATTGTCCATATATTGCTCCCTGCTATGTCCTAATTTATCTCTTATCCTTGATAAACACACTTTCTCAGAAAACTTTAATGGAGAATTTTGTCCAAACTTTTTAGTAATTCATACATTTTATGACCTTGACCTTGAACTTTTTCTAAACTTGATGCCTTTCTAGTGTGTTCAATTATAACTTCTACTGTTCTCCAATTGCCATTAGTAAATATCAAGGAAACCAGATATTACAAAAGTTACATTTAAATATATTACGAGGACACCAGGTTGAGAAGGCTGATTGTGTTAGATCACTCATTTCTATAGCTGTTGATACTTTTCAAAAATTCAAAAATATATAGCAAGACAAGTATTGTCCTAGTTGATGCTCCAAAATTTATTCCTCTATAAAAGGGCTACACAACTGTGTTTGCCACGGGGTCACATTCACCAACTGTATAAAAAATGTCTGATGTTAAAGCAGCAGCAATAGTTACATTCTTTATGCCATGCTCCCAAAGGAGAAAGCAAAGCAATGCTACTTTTTCCCCAAGATCAAGCTGTAACTCAGGCTAAAGAGCACTGAAATAACCTCCTTTCAGAATGCCTGCAAGTACGCAAATATTACTTTCTGAACCACCATGACCCCCAAAAGGGCAGAAGACAATACATTCTTGACCACTCTTAAAAGTTTGTTTGCATAATGAATTGAAGGTGTAGTAGAAACCACCCATTTCAAAGCAATGAATTTCAAAGCAATCTTTCCCATTTGCATTCTAGTCTCCTTTAACTGCCTAGATTTCCTCAGAAAAACAGAAAATCCAGTTCATGTTAACCACTTGTTTTGTTTCTGCAGTCCATAATCAGATTGATCATTGGTTATAAAAATGTCTGGAAAATTTTCATGGACTAGGAACACTGTTGCATATCCAGGGAATGTCCCTTTTCTCTTTGGAAAAGGAACATTTATCACTCCAGGAACTTGTATATCTCAGAGGACAGCGCACTGACTAAATGTTATATTTGCACTCTCTTATTAATAACTGAGGAAACAACTTTTTAAGATCTGAAAAGGATAAAGATAATAATAGAGTTTGCTGCAAAATTTTGTGGAAAAAATGGAAATGATGCTGTGTGCAAATCCCAAAACCTAATATCCATACTAGAAACAGGTAATACTAAGGAAGGATCAAAAGGAAGAATGTCAGTCCTTTCTTCCCTGTTTTCTTTTTTAAAAAACTACCCCACCATGTCATTTTAGCTTGGAGAAATACCCTTCACTGTTACTAAGTGAACATTTTAAGAGCACCTTTGAGTGAATGGAGTGGATGGAAACTATATTTTGCATCTGGTAATACTCTTAGCGTAAGTGCTGTAAACCAATGCTTTTATATTTATATGTAACAGTAAAGAGTAAAAACTAAATTTATTTTGTTATGGAACTGTAGCACACTAAAAATTTTGCAGTAACCACATCCCAAAGTTGAGAATGCAAAAAAAAATTACTGTACATCATTCTCCTGGTAGATTTCTTTGTAATTTGTAGATCTCCAACAGTTTTTGATTCCTGATATTTTAAGAATAAGATAACTGATCTTTAGGCAATGCATTATGTCTAAGTCTCAGGGTTCCTCATTTGTAAAATAAGTACTAATTGTATATTTTACACTTTTTTCAGCTTTGTATATAGTTTTAATGCTTGCATTTCATGGCATTTTCAAAGGTCCAAGGCCGGACCTGGGGAGGACCAAAGCCAACATGTTCAGTAACCAATAGCAAAGCAAAGGAATAGTAAACCAAACTTTATTCCTCAAAACCAGTCCGGAGTGAGTAGGGAACAACAGAGTCCCTTGTAAAGTCAGCACTGAGAGCTTCTGCCTCCCAGTGCACTTTATAGTCCAGGGACCACACCCTCATGCCATCCGGCCACACCCACCAGTCACCCAACATTGAGTAGCCAGCATTTGCAGCCTTCCCTTCCTTCCAGCAGCAGTGGCACTTCCTCCCTGCTGGAGGCATATTTTGGGCCTCTTACACCGTCGGCAGCAGCAGCAAACCCTTCCGACCAGAGGCCTGACCATCAAAGCTATCAGCTGGTGGGCTCCCTTGGCTTCATGCTGCTTCACCAGTTGAGTATGGCCCCCTCCCCCCCTCCAGTAGATGCTGCCACATCAGCAGCACCTACCACATAGCAAAGGCCTCCTTCTCCCAAATCACCCAACCACATTCTGCCTCTGTGAGTTTGCGGGAGGTGTATGCACAGGGTTGCATCTCACCGGTTCATTTCTCTGCAACAGAATGGCTCTCATGGCCATGTTGCTGGCATCTGCCTGAATAATGAATGGTCATCCTGGGTCAGGGTGTTTTAGGACAGGCTCCTTGGCGAACAGGACTTTTAGTGTCTCGAAGGCCCACTGGCAATCCATCGCCCACTGGGGTGGTTGCCCGGGTTGAGATTTTGTTAGAGTGTGCTTTGTTTGGAGTAGGTGAGTCAACAGCAAGGCCACCCTGGCAAACGATGGGATAAATTGCCAATAAAAGTTGGTGAAACTCTGCAATTATCAGTGTGTTTTTGGCACTTGACAGTCCAAAATGGCTTGCACTTTATGTGGATCCATTTCCACCCCATTGTTGGATATGCAGTAACCCAAATAGTCTAGCCGGGTTCAGTGAAACTCATATTTGGATAGCTTCACATATAACATTGCTGCCGCCAATTTTCTTCAATACTTGCTGTACCAGTTAGATGTGCACCTCCATAGTGGTGGTCATCTATTTTATTTATTTATTTGATTTGTCAATCACTTACAAGATAATAAGTATAAGTATAAACATGAGTAAGAATACAGGAAATAGGTACAAATAAATGGGGACAGTAGGACAGGGACGGTAGGTATTATTGTGCACTTATGTACACCCCTTACAGACCTCTTAGGAGACCCCACAATACAGGTGTTCATGTAACACATCATTAATTAGCTGCATGAACACAGGTGGGCCCCCTTGTAAACCAAACGGCATAACCCGGAACTGGTAGCTCCCCAACGGACAATTGAACGCCATCTTCCACTCATCCCCTGGTTTAATTCAGACCTGGTAGTAAGTGTCCCACAGATCTAACTTGGCAAAGAAACACCCCTTTCTTTGCTTTCAAGTGGGCAAGCATGTCTTTCACAAGGGGAAAGGGATACATATTTTCCACACAAACCCCATTTATTCCCCTGAAATCAACACGTAAGTCCAGAGTCCTGTCTTTTTTCTCCCTGAACAGCACTGGAGCCGCAACTCATGAACAGGGCAGTTGGATGAACCCCCTAGCCAAGTTCTTGTCGATGTAACATCGTAGCTCTCCCATCTCTTTAGGCATCATCAACTACATCTTTGGCTTGAGTAGTTTGGCTCCAGATATCATCTCAATCGCACAGTACATAGGACAATGGGGGGGTGTAGGGTCTCACATTCTTTCTCTGCTAGGTCTGCATAGACCTTGGGGAAAGGGAAATGGACCTCCACTGGGGCGTCTCCAGGTGTATCCCCCCAGGCCACTGTTTCACCCTTCCCGAGCGTCCGCATGCACCCTGCACTTACCTGCCTCCAAAACGGGCTGTGTGGGGACTCCTGGGAGGGGCAGGATGGGGTGGCCAGGGCCAGCCAGGAGTGGGATTTGGGGGTTTTCCCAACTGCACAGAGTTTTAGCTAGGGGCTCTCCCAAACCCCTGCAAACCCCTAGAAGCCCACCTCTGCCTTCAACCCATCATCCTCATGTTGTAGGGCCCCAGCTGGAACTTCCCTACTGCCATTGCTTCTCTCTCCTCTGAAGATGTCATCGAGGACTCTACCTAGTGTGTTCCCTGGAACCATTCCTAGATCTGTCGGGGAGATCTTCTGATCTTACCAGAGCTGCTGGCCAGAGTCTTTGGTAGTTATGACACTGGTGTTGTGCATTCTGCTGCCCAGTGTCCTGGTTGATTGCACCAGAAACAGCATAGTGGTGGTTGAACAGGCCTCTCCATGGGACCCGGGCACTAGGGCCGGGCCAGGCTCCACCTGCCGATCCTGTCAGTTTTTCCATGGGTTTCCAAGGGCCAGGCCCCGCATCCCCCTTGGGGATGGAACTCCTGTAACCCAGCATCCAAGTCAATGACTACTTGAAACCAATCTTGCAACTGATGCAGGATACCCTGGTAAATACAGGCCTGGTGTAGCTTGCAGTCCAACTCCACCATGAACTGATGGACCAGCAATCTTTCTGGCCAGGTCCAAGCTTACCAGCAACCCTGCAAAACTCCCTGACATATTCTACTGCTGATTGGCCCCTCCGCTTCAGCAACAGGAGCTCTCCTTCTGCCCATTGTATACGGGTCCCTTTGTCAAACCAGACTCACAGTGCATCCAAGAAACGACTTACATTCACCAACTCCCGGGCATACTCACTGTGCAGGTTTGCCATGCACTCAGCAGCCTCACGTTCCAACACCGCTGTCACAGCCACAGCTATTGTCCATTGCAAGGGATAGAACTGAGTGTATTGGTCCAAATGGCTAATGGCTTGGCTCAGAAACAGTGCTACACAGTTGGGATTCCCATCAGATGAAGCCTGCAATGGCAGTGGACCCCACACCATTTGCTGGGGCCAATACCTTGGTGGCCATATGGGGCCCTGTGGCATCTGGCTGCCTGACGTGCATCTGGGACTGCAAGAGAAGGTGCCCTTTGACCCGGCTGTTGAGATCTCGGATGCTACCTCCAGGCCTGGGCACCATGATCTCCTGCTATATTTATCTCTTCTGTGGCCTGTTCTGGCCATCTTACTAAACCAGCCAGTGAAGAACTCTGCTCTCATGGGCCCGCCTGCAAAAGCATAGTGAGATTGGGTAGATGCTGGACCCAGATGTAATTTCAGGCTAACCAGATGGAACCGAGTCTGCTGAGGTGGAGCCGTCTGAGATCCTGATCTTCACAGCTGCCACACTGCTGCCAACTCTGCTCCCATCTCCTATGGCTGCCAGGAGGAAGCATCCCAAAAACTGGCCTCCCCAAACCACTCCCGCAGCATATCCGGGATGCAACTATCCGGGGTGGTTGAGTAGCTCCATTCACCCTCATCATTGTCCATCAATTGTTTCTCCCACCACTCAATCAATGGAGTCCCACAAGGGGGGGTTGGCACTCACAGTGGTCCAGAGGCCCCAGTTACTGATGAACTATGTCACCACTCCCCAGTGGAACCTGAACCCTGGACAGCCTCTGGGATCTTCTGAGCCTCTGCTGACTGCACCACTCTACATGCCTCACACTCCTTCAGCCTCACAGCTGGCTGTGTATATTCCTACAAAGCCTCCAGCGTGGGCACCTCCTCCTCCAAAGCAGGTTCCACCTCACCCACCTCTGGCACCATCCCTTCAGTGATTGCACTGGCTTACTTCTTCCTATCTGCTCAACCCCAAAAGAGGCTGTGGAAGAGAAAAGGGGAAAGGCCCGACCCATAAGCTGTTGAGTGGTCAGCTGGCAAGCAGCTGTGGAGCATAGCACCCAGAAGTCCTGCTGCTTCAGCTGCAGTCTCACACCACTCCCATCACCCCTGCCCCCCCATGTATGGCAAGCCCTGGATTGGGGCTTGACAGGCATATTGAATCCCAAATGAGCCAACCTTGTTTTAGCTCAGTGTTTGGTGAGAATGCGCCTCTGTGTTGGGTTTGTGGTTCACTGTTATGGTTGACAATGGATATCTGTATTGTGCAAATACAGTCCAACAGCTATATTACATTAGACTTTCAGAAAAAGGTGTGTGTGTGTGTGTGTGTGTGTAATAAGTGTGAGGTTCATTGCATGCCACAGATTTCTGAGCCTTTATTTGTATTTAGCTCTAGTTGGCAGAGTCAGTATTCTAATAAACAATCAAAATAGACCACACAAGCTTGAAGTCATTCTACCACTGAATGAATAGAGAACGTTCCTCCAAACAAGTCTGATCTCTTGTAACAGCTGCACATTGCCAAGAAAATCAACAGTGACAGGCAAGCTGTCTTTCAAGAAAGTTTTTCTACCATTTCTGATCTTTATGTGGAAACTCCCAGACTCTAAAGAACAACAGGATTTCTTACAACACAGCTTAAAATTTATTATTTCTGCATTTGAAATGCTGAGATGGTCTCTCCAGTATTTTAAGCAGTAGAGTGTTTTAGATGCATCCTTTTATAGTTAATTTATTAAGAAATCTATTAATGCAGAAATATGGGTTAGCTCAAGTCTGTCTGGCAGTTTCTTTTGGTGAGAAACCAGGTGTATTCATCAGCTGTACATTAAAGCCTTACTTTCCATCAGCAAACTTCTAATTAAGAAGTCATGTTCAAAAATGTTTTATCTGCCCAAATATGATATTGTATTTTATATTTTACTATTGACACATTATTAAATGATACCACTTTCCAGGTTCAAAGTTAATATAAATTATTAATGTTGTTTGATTTAATTACCAGCTAGACAGATTATACTGATGATTTTCATGCTATAGGTGAAAGTAGTTGTAGGCATATTTAATAATGAGAGGGTTTGTATTTTTAGCCACATGCCACTGCATTTATTTATTAAAATTATGTCCTACCTTTATTTTTTACATCTAAAACCAGACCCAGGCACTATAACTTTTCACCTTAGGTTTGTGCTCAGTTCCTTGAACATATACACATAAATTTATTTGATATATCACATTATTCTTTCAGAATTTTTTCAGACTATATATCAATAATTTTTTTAAAGAAAGTATGCATAAAAGCTGATAAAAGCAGAGATAATTGGATCAGAATCCTGTCTCCTTCTTTAGTGAAATAGCTGTTGGTCCTAACTGAAAGCCAGCTTCACCAGAAGCCTAACTTTCAGTGGCAAAACAAATTGTTTAAGCATGTTGAAATATTATTAATTTCCCACAATGACTTTTTTCAATATAGTATAAAAATAGAACTAGACTCTGCCTACAGATACAGAAAAGTTCAACTGTGGCATCACCACCCCATCCTCCAGTCCCAATAAGACCTGGGTGTACTCATCCCAAATAATTTATGTTCTAAAATTCATTATAACCGCATTGCTAAAAAAGCACTAAAACTTGTGAATTTAATTGTACAAAGGTTTTTTTTCTGGAAATGCTGTATTGCTCACTAGAGCTTACAAAATTGTCTCTGTTGTCTCAGCTATTAACGTTCACACTTTTAATTCCAACTTAACTTCTGTGGACCTCATCCTATATTTAAAAGGTCCCTAAGGGGGTATGAGACATGCATTAGCATGCCTATCATCCCTGTCACATTTTAGTTCTTTCCTTTTGTTCATTCGAATTTGTAATTTTTGTTTGATGAATAAAAAACAAACAAACTACCAACTCACCTGCCTGTAGATGTCCTCTCTATTGTCTTCATACTTTTGCTGTATGCGCTCTTCTAAGAAGTAAATGCGCAACTTAAGGCTGAAATTCTCCTTCTTCAAGTCGTTGAGATGTTGAGACAGTGTACGATATCCATTAGACATGTTTGGGAATCCATGAGATGAAAGTCTTCTCACATCCCTTTCACTCCAATAATATTGTGAAGCAAAAAAGGCCAAGGAAATGGCTATACTTGTGTAGGGGAGGTTTATTACAGAAGTGAACTCACCCTTTGAATATCAGCTGCACTGTGGAACTAAAAGCCCCCCTGTGCACAAAGACCCTAAGAATCACTTGCTTTTTTTATCTCAGGGAGGTATTTAAGAAATTCTTGGCAGAGACTGTCATGGACAGACACATGTTCAAGTGGCGTAATTCGAGATAGGGCTTGCTCTGTAACTCTGCTGATACTTCACAGCCATCCCACACCAACTGCAGGAGATTAGTAAGTCTGAGAGAAATAGCTAATTTGGCCATTAATTTTTCTCTTCAGGACTATAGGCAGATAATGACTGCAGCAGGTGTTAGGAAGGTAAGACAAAGTACAGCACCATGACAGAGTATAAGAAGAATAGGAAGAAGCCCTCAAATTCTATTTCTGTGGACTAACAAGTATAAATATAAAACAGGAAAAAAATCAAGTGAATCTCCAAATAAGCCTGTGATTTGGGTTGGCAACCTTGCAAGTGGTGATCAGTGGTCTAACAAATAATAGAAACAAAACCCAGAATATGATGGGGCTCTGAGCCTCCATTCTCTCTTCTGAATTGTCTGCTTGCATTGCTAGGAAACAGCATTTTTTCAAAATTAAATTAATCGACAATCCTACTAATTCAAAATAAAAGTAGAAAAAAATTGAGGCACTATTTTGAGGGAAATATAATTCTCATCTCAAGTGAAATTATGGTCATTGAGCAGCTTTTTGGCTTTGACATTACTATGATCTAAAGCGGCAGTGTCAAACTCAAGGCCCGCAGGTCAGATTTGGCCTGCAATTTGATTAGAACTACCTGCTTTAGAATTTCCCACTGGTTTAAGGGGAAATAATAAGAATTCTAGGATCCCACTTACTTTCTCAACATTCCACAGAGTCTGGATTTGTGCTCTGACACTCTCCTTAAAGCCTCTTGGAAGTCTCTTAGTAAGAGATGCCTCTAAGCTGGTCAGAATTTCAGCCTGGTTGTGCATTGTGGAACAAGCCACATCCAAGTCCTCAAAGCACTTGGATTGAAATAACTCAAATATGTGGCTGCATTTATTTTCCCTGCTATATGGCATCAACATGTGCTAGGGAGGAAAGAGAAGATAAAGCCAGGTGAAGATAATTTCTTTCTCATAGCCAGACTTCAGGTAAAATATTAGTCTTGTTGGAAGAAATATTCAGGTCCAGTTCCAAGCTGGGAGAAAGGCACTGGAGAGAAAATGGAGGCTGGAGGCTGATTGGAAAGAGGGTCCATTTATTGATGAACAGAAACACCAGTGTTTGTGGTTCTAGGCAGCTGACAAAATGGAGTTGAGAGTGGAGGCTATACCTTCTTTGGGCTTTGTATATGAGCTTCCTGTTCCTGTGCAAGAACATGTCCTTTCAGGGGTGGGATTCAAATTTTTTAACAACCAGTTCTGTGGGCATGGCCTAATTGTGGGTGTGGCTTGATGGTCACATGACTGGGTTGGTGTGGCTTGCTGACTGGGCATGGCTTGGTGGTCACATGACTGGCTGGGCGTGGCTTGTATGTAAATATTGTAAGTATTTATGTAAATATTGATTTTTTTATTAAAAAAGAGCAACTTTTACCCAAAATCAGGCAAAGCAGGCAGGCAGATTGAGTTGCTTGCAGAATCACAGATTCACTCACAGATCTACCTTTCTGCAATCTATTGCCTGAGTCTGCACTGAAAAATAGAAGCTTCAGTCCTAAGGAAGGTTCAGCTCTGCTTTTAGATTAGCTAGAAAGCAAGAAATCCAACAATTTCCTGCTTTCTACCTAATCTAAATATCCTGTCACAGTCACAGCTGATAGTTGGAACAGCTGATGGTCGGGGAGGAAGGAAAAATAGGAACTTACCAAAATTAGTCGAAGGCACAAGGCAGGCAAGTTGGATGGCATGCATGCCAGGAGTGAGTGGGTGGGGCAGGGCGGGACCAGCCAGAGGCGCAATTTGCCAGTTCTCTGAACTGTGCATAATCGTAACAACCAGTTCTATAGAACTGGTCCAACCAGGTAGAATCCCACCTTTAATATTCTATTGGCTTTTGTCAGATTCCTATTGGGTCATGTAGGGGTTATGTAGGGATCATAGCTGGCTCTAAAGTGAAAATAGGAAATGCAAATCTTAGGTGCTTGTTGGAGCTAATTTTGTCAACCTCTTGTTTATTGCTTATCTGAGCTCTCAGGTTTGAAGTTTGGACTGTTCTGGGATGGTATTGTGAAAGGTATTGTGTTCTGAAAGGGTGTTGGGCAAGTCCTATTGTGGCTTAATGGCTTTCTCCTGTGTTGGATCTTGAGTGAGGTGTTGCTTCTAATCCTACCATTCTGCCTTTGTTCAGACTTTGCTGCAGGGAGTTTCAAAATATCCTGTCCTGAATGTATTTCTGCCTGTTTTGTTTATTAATAGAGCTATCTAGATACTTGTCTTTCTCTTTCAATAAGTTCTTTACCTGTTAAATGCTAGCATCTGCTGTGGATTATTAAGAAAGACTTGGGGGCTGCTTCCTGCCTCTAAAAAACATGTTTCACCATTTCTCCCTTTGGGGAAATATAATATCTTGCATTTTAATATTCCTCAATATTTCATTCTTCAGACGGGGGGGGCGGTTTCCTACAGTCTAAAAACATGGGACTGGAAGACTAGGACTTTTGGGGCCTTTTTTTCCTGCTGGCTCCTCATATAGGAGGTAAAATACAAGGAGAAACTGTTTGAATAAAGAAATAACTGAGAATTAGTTAGGAGTGAATTAATTAGGAGAGAATTTTTAAATATTTGAAATTATTTTCTAGTCAAAGCTGCCTTTCTGTTCACATTTCAGAGAGTAGAAATACTATAAAAAAAGAAACCAGCATATGGAGAGTGAGTAATGCTTCTTGGCTAAATATAACTAAATCAAATGTAAACAAAAAATCATGAGAATAATCATGTAGAGCAGAACAACACACACTAAAAGTTGAATAGAAACTGATGCCCTATTTATTGGGAGGGAGGAGGAGGGGGAATAAATTTAAGGAGAAATATAACTTTAAGTGTTAAGTTTGCATGAAGAGTCAGACGCGAGGAGTTCCAACAAAGAGTTTATTAGTGACTACAGCTCGAATGGACCCGTCTGGCTTGGCTGGCTGCTTATAGCCTGCAGCCGTAGCTGCCAGCCAATGGGAGTGCAGGGTTTCTTCCCGCACTATTTAAACCAATACCATTTGACATTTTACAAGAACTGTTCAAATAAACCAATAACATTCAAACCTACATACATAACACCCCTCCCCACTAGGTTCAGTCCATACCAAACCCCAACCTATCTAATGTATTCCTTTAAATAGGTGGGGCTCTTACGTATCGTTGAGACCTTCGTGGTTCAGAAGTTTTAACGTTCTCACCCAGTGAGGAAATGTGTCTACTGACATTTCCCTGTTGGGACTTCCTGTGAAAGAAGACCCTGTTAGACTGTTAGAATCTGGTCTCTCCTCCCAACCCATCTCCATTCCAATGTCAGCACCCAAGTCAGGTAGTGATGTGCAATCTTCCACTTCTAAGGATGGATCTTGGCATTGTGACAGGGTTCGGATGGTTCCTGTCGCAATGGCTCATTACACATGGGGTTGATTCCTGTTTGCTGATTTTCCTCCTGTTCCCCTTCCCCTAGAAGAGACATCAGGTGAGGGACCCAGAGAGAGACAGGGCGATGTTCCTGAGGGAACCTGGATCTAAGTTGGTCAATGTGCCTGCTCCAGAGAGGCCATCCTCTGTTTGTACCCTGTAAGAACGAGGGCCGTGATGTGAGTTATTTCAGCAGGAATCCACAAAGGTTCACCTATAAGGTTCCTAGCATAGACAGAATCTCCCACACTAAAAGAACGAACTTTGGAAGTGGAATCCAGTGGTGCTGCGTAAGTGGGATGAAAGGCGGTCAAGGGGAGACCTAAGTTTCCTACCCATCAACAACTCTGCTGGGGACAAGTTATTTGATGGGCTAGGAGTGATGTGTTGAACACTAAGAAGTTTTTCAAGCTTCTCAGTGATATCCCCAGGACAGCTGCTGAAGCTTCTCTTTGGTAAAGCGCAGCATTACCATGCGTTCAGCCCGCCATTGGCGAAGGGTGCCAGGGGCAGTGAGGGCATGTCTGATACCCTGTTGAGCTAGAAAGGATTCAAAAATGTTAGATGTGAATTGAGGGCCATTGTCAGAGACAAGGACATCTGGTAACCCATGGGTTACAAACAATTTTCTGAGTTGCTTGATGACAGCCTCAGTTGTAGTGGATGTCATGGGAATTACCTCTAGCCATTTGGAATATGCATCTACTATAACTAGAAAAGTGTGCCTCATGTAGGGCCTGCAAAATCAATGTGGATTCTAGACCATGGGCCCCTAGGACATTCCCATTCCTGTGTGGGGCGTGAGGTGGAGCAGGCCTGACTACCTGGCAATTGGGACAAGAGGCTACCCAGTTTTCAACCATTTTGTCAATACCTGGCCACCATACATAACTCCTGGCCAAACCTTTCATCCTTACAATCCCAGGATGACCCTCATGTAACATTTCCAAAACCTCTCTTTGCAGTTTTGCAGGAATAACCACCCTGTTACCCCACAAAATACATCCTCTTAATACAGATAATTCAGTTTGCCTGGACTTAAAAGGTTGGGCAAGGTGAGGTAGATCTTGAAGAGGCCAACCTTTCTTAATCCAGCCCATGGTGCCAACACAGTATCTTTGGCAGTCTCTCTGGCAATCTCAGCAGCATGGACTGGAAGCTTAGCAACAGTCTCCAGGAAAAAGGTGTGAGTTTCAAGTTCAAAGTCCTCCTTGTGGCAGGTAGTGGGCAACGACTCAGTGCATCAGCATGTCCAATGTCCTTGCCAGGTCTGTGAATCAGTTTGTATGAATAGGCTGCAAGAAATTCAGTCCACCTCAGCATTCTTGGTGACAGGATATTAGGTGTTTTGTCTCCTGCCACAATGCCTAATAAAGGTTTGTGATCTGTAACAATGGTGAATGACCTGCCATACAGATATTCATGAAATTTCTTAACAGCTGCAACAACTGCTAAAGCCTCCTTGTCCAATTGGCTATAATTCTCTCTGCTTTGGACAAAGTGCAGAGTAAATGCAATGGGGCTTCCTTCCACTGGGAAGCCTGTGACTCAACCCCCCCCACTCCAAAAGGGATGCATCACAAGTCAGAACAACAGGCAAATTCTCAGAGAACTGTATCAACACAGCATCAGACGTGATTAGTCTCTTAATACTGTTATGCTGACTGTTCCTTCCTCCCCCAGATCCAAACAGCTTTTATCAAGCAGGCGATGTAAAGGCTCAGCAATAGATGCTTGTGAGGTAGAAACATGTGGTAAAAGTTAATAAGTCCAAGGAAGGCTTGCAAATCTGTCTTGCATCTAGGTTTAGGGCTTCTTGATTGCTTTAACCTTGGCATCAGTAGGGTGGATGCCATGCTTGTCAATCATGTACCCCAGGAACTCAACTCTGTCTGTTTTGAGTGTACATTTGTCTTCCTTGACTTTTAAACCGCTTGAATCTGGTAAGGACTTCTGATCTCTGAAGCTGAGTGTCATTTTCAGCAGAGAT